>SJYV01020146.1:896467-925805 GCA_006410875.1 Neotragus pygmaeus
GAGAAGGAGAGGGGGGAGGGTGGGAAGGGGAGATCCCGTGGGCCATATGGGTGAAGCCAGGACCTAGGTTTCAGTCCCCGCAAGACCTACCAGTCACCTGTAGAGAGCAGAGAGTTCTAGAAACGAGGGGCTGAGGAAAGTGAGTGAGTAGCTTGGTGCACAATAGCTCCTCTGCCAAAAAGTGAGCTTCAAATAAGGGGTCTGGGAGGAGTGGATCAGGGAGTTCTCTGTCTTTAGACAGAAGGCAGGCATCCCCATTTAACCATCTTAGTCAGCCTCACCCCATTTGTCTCCTGGCTGACCACAGGTTCTTCAGGTCAATGACTCTTCAGTAGCCTTGGTCCCTAATCCTCTCCTCTCCCTCCTGTTCTCAGTGAAATCTTATTAATTTCATTCATTAACTCAGTTGGCATCTCCTGAAGCAAGCCCCCTTTGACCTCTCAGACTCGGTGGCGTCTACGTTAGGCTTCCACGACTCCTTCCTCGAGGGTATCTGTGAGCTTCATGCGGGCAGGATCACGTTGTTAGGCTTGTCATGGCATCTCTGGGGCCCAGCATGGTGCCTGGCACTGAGTATCCATTTTTGTTGGCCAGATGAGTGAATTGAATGAGATGAGATTCAGCCCTGGCGACTGTCCACTCTAGGCAGTGGCGTGCTGGAGCCAGCTCATCCCAGCTCCTCCTGACCCTGGCTTCAGTGACTTCCTGTTGGGAGCTTGAAACTGGCCATAGTGGGAATATTTACACCATGGAAATTGGCAAATGTTACAAGTCTATTAACGGTATTATTACTGTGGCCACCATCATCATTAGGAGAGCCGGTTTATCAACACAACACTGCCTCCAGGACAAGAATTTGGGAACCTGGGGGTGGGAAGAGAAGTTGGGAAGGAAAAGGGTCATGGCAATGTTCACATCCCAGACTCTGGGGCAAAGGAGGGACAGGAATGTTGGAGAAAATGGAGAAGTCATGTCACACAAGAGATAGAGGCACAGCATCCTCCCAGCCTTCTTTTCTGGGGCTTTCTGAATTTGGGGACACATACATCCACCCCCCTCCAGCTATAGGAGACTTACTCTGCCAGCTTCTTGAAGCCGATGGCTCGCCGCTTTGTGGGGGTCCCGTTGGTGCCTTTCCAGACATGGGTGTTCCAAGGGTCAGGCTGGGAGAGAGGACCATGGTCACTATAGTGAGGGAGCCTGGTTCCCCTTGGGAGATGCCCAGGATCCCTGGAGGCTTATGGCTGCCCGGCCACGCCCAACCCTCGAAGGGAGTGAGTCTGCTGGTGGTGACCCCAGGGGACCTGGCAGAGTGGCTGGCCCTGCCTCCCTGTACTGTCCTGCTAGACCTTCCCACTCAGACCCTCTCTGACTCAAGACCCCTGACTGTTTGTTTCAGTTTCACTCGTCTTTCAGCTCGAGCTGTATTGTCCAATCTGACGGCTGCACTTGAGAGTCTGAAACACAAGTTTGAACTGAGGTGTGCTCTAAGCCAGCAGACCCCAGCCTTTTGGGCACCAGGCACCAGTTTTGTAGAAGGCAATTCTCCCACAGACCCAGGTGGGCGGGGGATGGTTTTGGGATGATTCAAGCACATTCCATTCATTGCGCACTTTATTTCTATTATTGTTACATCAGCTCCACCTCAGCTCACCAGACATTAAACCCTGGAGGCTGGGGACCCCTGCTCTAGTTGTAACACGCACACTGGCTACTGAAGATTTAGGACCAAGGAGGTGGAGCGGGGCAGGACCTGGTATTCAAAGGAGGGTGTGAGCCGGTAGTTGAGCATCTCCTGGTGGAAGACGGGGGTGATACTGCCGGACATGGGGGGCACGATCCACACCCAGTCAGCAGGGCAGCCCCCCCGGCAGCGGTATTCGTTCTCCATGTGCTTAATGAAGGACTCGGTGGCGGAGTGGTGGTCGACGATGGTCACCTTGTCACTCTGTGGGAGGAGAGGACACTGGGGAGTCAGGAGGAAAGACAAGCCGGGCTGTTTCAGCGCTTCCTCACCCCCAGAGCATGCTTCCCAAAGGGTGGTCCTGGGGATGATTCTCGGCAGTGTAAAGTGATTCTCTGCATTGTTTGTTTTTTGATCCTGATCTTATCCAGGAAAAAGGTTGTGCTGTGCTTAGTCACTCAGCTGTGTCTGACTCTTTGTGACCCCATGGACTGCAGCCCATCAGGCTCCTCTGTCCAATGGGGATTCTCCAAGCAAGACTAGAGTGGGTTGCCATGCCCTCCTCCAGGGGATCTTCCCAACCTAGGGATCGACCCCAGGTCTCTCTCATTGCAGGCGGATTCTTTACTGTCTGAGCCACCAGGGAAGCCCAGAAAGACTCTATTTGATGCTAACTCATTTTTAACATTTCTCTTGCCAATATTCCTCTCTCCTTCCTCCCTCCATTTTTTTTTTTTTTAACGAGAGAGAAAACTCAAGCAACTAGAATCTGACAACTTTGTGCTGTTTCCCTTGTGTGTATTTGTTTATATATTTATTTAAATTTACCATTCTCTTCTGTTTATGGCAAATGATACTGGTTCTCCATTTATGAAGGTGACACAAAATCCTTTTNTTTTTTTTTTTTTAAACGAGAGAGAAAACTCAAGCAACTAGAATCTGACAACTTTGTGCTGTTTCCCTTGTGTGTATTTGTTTATATATTTATTTAAATTTACCATTCTCTTCTGTTTATGGCAAATGATACTGGTTCTCCATTTATGAAGGTGACACAAAATCCTTTTTTTAAAATTGGAGTATAATTACTTACAATGTTGTGTTAGTTTCTGCTGTACAACAGAGTGAATCAGCCTTATGTGTACATATAGCCCCTCCCTCCTGAGCCTCCTGTCCTCCCCATTCTCCCTGTCTAGGTCATCACAAAGCACGGAGCTGAGCTCCCTGTGCTTGACAGCAGGTTCCCACTAGCTGCCCGTTTTACACACAGTATATGTGTCCTCCCACATCTCTGCTGTCTCTGGCTCGCCAACCTTCACACCAGTCCACCAGACCCCCCAGAGCATCCGCCTTCATTTTCAACAACTCCCCAGACTTCACTCCTCCATGGTCAAGAGTGAAGGGAGGAGGCTTCTTGCACCTTCAACCCCACCTCACCTGGTTTCTCCCCTGGGATATACACCTCCCAGTCTGCCCAGCCTCCCTGTTCCTGACATGGGAACCTGTGGTTCATATTCAGGTCTTTATATGACTTGATATGCTCCTTCTACTGCCTGTGGGTGCCTCCCACGTACGCACTCCCAGAAGACAGAGCTGGTCTCTACTACAGGAAGTGACTGCTGTTCTATGGGTCTCCTGCTTTGCCCAGGAGAATCCCAGCTTATGCCATGTGCTGTCACATTATCAGTGGTGCCCCTACTTTGCTCTCTAAAGTGTCATGGTTCAGCAGATAATCTTTTATTGGGTGCGCTGCATGGCATGAAGGATCTTAGTTCCCCAACCAGGGATTGGACCTGCGCCCCCTGCAGTGGCAGCTGGGAGTCCTAACCACTGGACCACCAGGGAATTCCCTAGCTGATCATTTTTTAAACCATCATACTATATATATATATATAAGGGGCTTCCCTGGTGGCTCAGTGGCAAGGAATCCGCCTGCCAATGTAGGAGACGCAGGTTTCATCCCTGGGTCAGGAAGATCCCCTGGAGAAGAAAATGACAACCCGCTCCAATATTCTTGCCTGGAGAATCCCATGGGCAAAGGAGCCTGGTAGGCTATAGTCCATGAGGTTTCAAAGAGTCGGACATGATTTAGCAACAAACAACAACTCAACTAGATATATTTTAGCATTTACCATGGAGCCACACGCACTGGGGGGCCTATATGCCTCTGATCATGACGATGAATATTTGTCTCTGCTATGTGAATGTCTGAGTGTCTAAGAGGTCAAGACACAGAGGATGTTTACCATTTCAATTCTAAAAAAATCAAGCAACAAGTCATAAGCCCTCTATCTTTTCGTCTCTCCCTCAAATGGTTCCCCTCCCCCAAGTCCCTGATGGAGAGTCAGGCATACATGATGAGAAGGACACCTTGCTTATGAGCAGAGCCCTGCAAACAAGGTTCCTGGGAGCTGGGCTCTTGATTTTCTGCCCTAAGACTCTGAAAAGTTTTAGTTCCCCCTTTGCGGCTTGGCAGCTGGGAGGCATGCCCTGGTGCTACCTGGAAGCTGTACAGAACCGCAATATTGATCTCCACCAGTGCCTGGTCCTTCCACAGAGAGGATGTCTTCCTCATGTCCAAGTTCATCTTCTTAGCCACATCCTGAAAGGGGAAGGAAACACAGATTCACAGGCCGGGCTACCTCTGGGTTTCAGACTAAAGAGGGACTGGGCTAGCATCACCAATAAAATTCTTCATTAATTAACAAACTCACATGCAGACTAATTCACTCAATTTTTTTCTTTTCTTTTTTTTTTTTGAGGACATACTGGTAGCAGGAAACTAGAGGGACTTGACTGGCCCTTTGGTTACTGAGCTTACCTTCTAGAGGGGGGCGAGAGAAAATAATACTGTGATGAGTGTTAATTCCTAGGAAGAAAATAAGGCAAGGAACTAGGAGAAAGAGGGATATAGGAGCAGGGTGAATTGAACCAGGATAGTCACTGAAGGACCACTGCAAAGGTGGCACACACATGAGATCCAGATGATGAGAAGAAGCAAGACATTTGAAAATCTTGGGAGGAAATGTTCTAGGCAGAAAGAACAGTATGTGCAAAGACCCTGGGGTGGGATCAGGCTGGTGTTGAGATACAGAAAGAAGGTCAATGTATTTGAACGGTAGGGAACCAGGGGGATGCAGGACTCTGATGAAAAAGAGAGACACAGGACTGGATTATGCAGGGTGTGTGAAGCGGTCAGGATTTTATTTCACATATGATGAGGAGGGTCTTTGAAGGGCTTTAAGGAGCTCTTTGGGTCTGGGAGTGATAGCAGTTGCTTTCTAACTTTTTAAAAAAATTCTTCTTTTTCTTTCTTATCATCACTACTTTCTATTGGGGAAAGCTCTCCACCCATTCCATTTCATCTCTGGAGTGGCCACTACTTGGAATCTAGATCATGAGTATTTTGAGTTTATGGAGACACCTGTCGACTCCATTTGACAGATGAGGAAACTGAGGTTCTGACTGCTGCACAGACTTGCTCACAGCCTGCAGAGCCAGTTGGCCTCAGAGCTGGAGCCAGGGAGCTGAGTAACACCCAAGACCTGGGAGCGGTTCCCCAGTCAGCCGACTCCTTTGGCAAAACTGCTTGGCAAAAACAACCCCTGACATTTTAGTTACGGCTCCAGCTCCAGTAGGAGCTGATGTCAGAAGCAGGGAAGACCCAACAGCAAATGCATTAATTAGAGCCTGGCTTCTCACTTCCTCTGTCAATTCTAATCATTTGTGGGAACCTAGGTCTCATTATGGGGCTAGAATGTGACAATTTCTCAAGTTTGAGTAAATTGCTTCGCAGGCCCAGCTGTCAACATTTGTGCATAATGGCAGTTAGAGTCGGAAGGCTGGGGCGGAGCGAATCTCATTTAAGTTACCCAGTGACTACTCTTTGCAATCCAAATGTGAACCTGAGTCATGAAAGCAGGCATTAATTTACTCTTTGGAGACTGGGGCGTTAGGTTCTGTTGGGGTCTTTTAGCGGTGACACAAATGCAAAGAGTAAGAAATTGGCTGCTTTACATAAATACATATAAAATGAGTTATTTTATAAAACAGAGTGTGTACAATCAGTCATGCTGCTATTGTTATTTCTACATTATTTTGGTTAAAACAATAGAAATTAGTTGCAGCATCATCTAATGACTTCTTTTAAGTCATATGTATTAAGTCAAACATATATGACTTAAAAAAAAATCCCCAAACATGACTTGAGCCATATCTCTGGAAATTGCCTAGAAATGTTTTTTTCCTTTACTGTCAGGAGTTTGTATAGATCCTGTGTCAGAGGTATTGGTTTGGTAACATTTATATGTTGCAGTATAATTACTGCTGTAGGGTGAGTTAACACCTCTATCCAGTCACATAATGACCTTTTTTGTGTGTGTGTGGTGAGATTTAGTTTCTCTGCAACTGTGAAATTCATAACACAGTATCATTATTGACTATAATAACTACCTGTGCATTAGATCTCTAGGACTTATCTGCAAGTTGTCAGTCTGTACACATCAACAAACATCTTTTCCAGTTCTCCTGCCATCTCCCCCTGCCAATCACCCTCCCCGCGCCCCCCTTACAGCCCCTGGTAACCACCACTCTCCTTTGTTTTATGGACTATGGCTTTTTTTAGAGTCCATATAGAAGGGAGATCACCCAGTATCTGTCTTTTTATGTCTGATTTATCTCATGAGCATAATGCCCTCGAGGTCCACGCAGGTGAATGTCCATGGGTTTTTAACACTATAAACCTAACGCTTGACTCTGGATGCAAACTTTGCTCTTTGCTTTGTTTACTGTGTGGCAGAGGCTCAGTGCTTAACTTCTCTGTTTCTCAGTGTTTTCTTCTGAAATAAGGCCAACCACAGCAGACTGTTGTTAGAAACAGCATTTGCTGACAAAACCACAGCGCTGCTGACACATTCAGCAAAGCGGAGCTCCAGGGAGCAGTCCGCCCCAGCAATGTTCAGAAGATGAAGATGACTCAGCCTGGGGTCTGNAGGAAACCAGAATTGAAAGAGACACATGTACCCCAATGTTCATTGCAGCACTGTTTATAATAGCCAGGACATGGAAACAACCTAGATGTCCATTGGCAGATGAATGGATAAGCAAGCTGTGGTACATATACACAATGGAGCATTACTCAGCCATTAAAAAGAGTACATTTGAATCAGTTCTAATGAGATGGATGAAATCGGAGCCGATTATACAGAGTGAAGTAAGCCAGAAAGGAAAACACCAATACAGTATACTAACACATATATATGGTATTTAGAAAGATGGTAATGATGACCCTGTATGTGAGACAGCAAGAGAGACACAGATGTATAGAACGGACTTTGGACTCTGAGGGAGAGGGTGAGGGTGGGATGATTTGGGAGAATGGCATTGAAACATGTATACATGTAAGAAACGAAGCGCCAGTCTATGTTCGATACAGGATACAAGATGCTTGGGGCTGGTGCATGGGGATGATCCAGAGAGATGATATGGGGTGGGAGGTAGAGGGGGATTCAGGATTGGGAGCTCGTATACACCCATGGCAGATTCATGTCAATGTATGGCAAAACCAATACAGTATTGTAAAGTAAAATAAAGTAAAAAAATAAATAAATAAAAATAAAATAAAATCTCAGTTAAAAAAAAAAAAGTTCTCTAAATACCAAAGAAATGATTTTTTTTTTTTTAAAGAGCCTTGAAACGTTAGCAGGAGGAAAGATATAGTAAGCAAAAGGATGGGGATACAATGCTTTTTTTCCTCTTGAATTTTCTAACCTGTATCACATTCATAGACTGGAAGGGTCGGTGTTATTAAGATGCCAATTCTGCTCCCAGTTTATTTTTAGAGTCAGCATGATCTCAGACATAAATTCATTTTTTAATTTACTTCTTTAGAAATTAATAGGCTAATTCTAAATTTATATGACAATCCCAATTGATAATTAATAGCTAAAAGTTTTTAAAGAAAACAACAAAAAAAAGTTTAAAAAAGACAGTTTTGAAAATAACAAAATTGGAGGGCTTACACCACCTACTTTTGAGATTTACTAGAAAGAATAAAGACAGTTTTGAATTGTGAATATATGTTCAATAAATCAGTTTTATTTTATGGTTCATGATTTTTGTGCACTAAGAAAATATTTATTTTTTGGAAGAAATACTTAAAGAGATAAAGACATATATATCAGTGTAAAATATTTTAAAATACATATAAGATAATTAAATTTTAGCCAGAGCATCTCAAAAAACTCAATAAGAATAGGAAAAAAAATTCATTGTTTTCAAAAAAAAGATATTTGTACAAATATTTTCCTAAAGAAGAGAGACTGAGCAAATAACAACATGAAAGGATGCTCAACATCACTAGTCATTAGTTCAGTTCAGTTCTGTTGCTCAATATTGTCCCACTCTTTGCGACCCCATGGATCGTAGCACGCCAGACCACCCTGTCCATCACCATCTCCCGGAGTTCACTCAAACTCACATCCATCGAGTGGGTGATGCCATCCAGCCATCTTATTCTCCATTGTCTCCTTTTCCCCCTGCCCCCAATCCCACCCAGAATAAAAGTCTTTTCCAATGAGTCAACTCTTTGCATGAGGTGGCCAAAGTACTGGAGCTACAGTTTTAGCATCATTCCCTTCAAAGAACACTCAGGGCTGATCTCCTTCAGAATGGACTGGTTGGATCTTGCAGCCCAAGGGACTCTCAAGGGTCTTCTCCAATACCACAATTCAAAAGCATCAATTCTTTGGCGCTCAGCCTTCTTCACAGTGCAACTCTAGCATCCATACATGACCACAGGAAAAACCATAGCCTTGACTAGACAGACCTTTGTTGGCAAAGTAATGTCTCTGCTTTTCAATATTCTATCTAGGTTGGTCATAACTTTTCTTTGGGAAATTCAAATTAAAGCTACAAAGAGATAGAATTACACAGCAATTATAATGGTTTAGGAAAATAAATTCAATTTCAACTGTTGGTGAGGATGCCTGGCAGCTGGATCTCTCATATAAGTCTGGTGAAAATGAAACTATTAGACCACTTTTGAAAATTTTCTTTAGAGCTAGCATATTATTCACACACTATGCAGCAATGCCACTCTTGGAGAAATGAAGACATTTGTTTCTTCATGTTGTTGTTCCATCACTCAGTCGTGTCTGCAACCCCATGGACTGCAGCATACTAGGCTTCCCTGTCCTTCACTGTATCCCAGACTTTGCTCAGATTCATGTCCATTGAGTCAGTGATGCCATCTAACCATCTTATCCTCTTCCACCTTCTTCTCCTTTCATCTTCAATCTTTCCCAGCATCAGGGTCTTTTCCAATGGGTGGACTCTCTGCATCAGGTGACCAAAGTATACGAAAGCTTTTATCCAATTACTCATAGCAACTTTAAACAAAATTACCCCAAACTGGAAACAAATGAAATGTCTGTTTACTGATTAAAGAATGAACTAGCTGTGGTCCATCCATACAACAAAATACTACTCAACAATAAAAGGAGTAGGTTACTATTACCTGAAACAACATAGGTGAGTCACCAAAGCATCATGCTAAGTAAAAATACCCAGACTCAAAAGACTATGTACTATGTAACACTTTAGTCATATGAAATTCTGGAACGGTCAAAAATTATAGCAACAGAAAAGAGATCAGTATTTGCCAGCGATCAGAAGTTGAGGGTGGCAGGAGGTGGGGGATTGTCTATAAAGGACCATAAGGAAATTTTCTGAAATGAAAAAAAATATTCTATATCTTGGTTGTGATTATGGATGCAACTACATGTCTATAATCTGTAACTGTATATATATATATACGTGTGTCTGTGTACATAACATAAATATACAGATATACATTAATGGCTAAATATATATGCTTTATATGTATTACAAGAAACTATATATTATGCAACTGAATTATATATATAATAGATAGATATATTATACAACTGAATTATATATACACAGATTTTATATATATATATACATATATATGCACACATACATATATACATATACATAAGCTGTTCACATCTTCACTTTGTTCTCAAATGTTCCTCCATACACAAAATATTTCTTTTCTGATTTGGTTACATAGAAAATTAATTTGATGCATTATAATTAATGAGTCTAAAAGATACTCAAATTATTAATATTTATTGCCAACTTTATTCTAGAACTAATTTGTGCCAACTATTAAAATTCTTCTATCTTTCTTTATTAAAACATTTTGTGAGTGCAAATCACTCACATTCTTTGCAACCCCATGGACTCTACAGTGCATGGAATTCTCCAGGCCAGAATATTGGTGTGGGTAGCCTTTCCCTTCTCCAGGGGATCTTCCGAACCCAGGGATCAAACCCAGTTCTCCCGCATTGCAGATGGATACTTTATCAGCTGCGCCACAAGGGAACCCCAAGAATACTGGAGTGGGTTTTGTACTTGAGATTTAAAGAGTTTTCAGTTGTTCAAATTTTCACCCAACTCATAGAAAACAAAAGCAATTTATTTTAGTGTATAAATATATGCCTTGCAAAATATTTGTAGACGTCTAAGTCCACAGATCATATACTAAATTTTTTAATTAGGCAAGGATTTGGATACAAAGGAAAAGAATGATCTTCTTGCACATTATAAAATGTAGTTATCTTGTACCTTTTTATAAATCATGAAAAATAAGCTGATGATCTTATTTCAAAGTTTATCATTTTGCTGATGGCAAGTTACAATAGTTTTATGTTCATATGAAATAAACAACTCTCCACAGTTTTGCAATATGATTTAATATAATACTTTTTGGCACTAAAAATTGAAAAAAATGCATAACACTATTAATATCCACCTGCTGTTTTGGTACAGAATAAAAATACACAATGCTCTGTCTTTTACTTCATTTTTTGTTTAAAAACCTAATGCAGAGTTTAATGAATACTTACTGATTGATAGATATATCATTAAATTTTAAAATTTTAATAGATAAGTATATTTTTCTTCTTTAGTGCTCTTGTATTAGTGATAGTAATTAAAAACATAATCTAATAGTCTTTTAATTCGTAAACCATAATCTCTCAACATGGACAAATTGATTCAATCATTTCTATAAAGATAAGCATAGAATGCTACACACTTTTTTCTACTTCCTCTAATCAAAATGATCTTTTAAAAAACTAATCAATGGTAGAATCTATTTTCATTTTCTTCACTTCACTTAACCAAAATTATTTCTAAATTACTACTGTTTCATTGGTATATATTTTAAGTTTTATGTCAGTCTTTAGGTCAGTTTTTCACTGAATTTTTTTTTTTTCTGGGAAGAATTTTCAAATTTAATGAATAATGGAACAAGTCATGTTTCTAGCTAATTAGTTAGATAATTACATTAATTTGAATAAATGAGTAAGAATATAGCACTCTCAGTTAAATTACAATTCTCCTACCTAACCAATCTCTATACTTCACAAAGAAGCAATAAATTTGCATTTGAACTTTCTGGATAAAAGATTGCTACATAATTATATTCTAATATATTCTGATTAATTTTGAGATGATTCAATATTGAAACTCAAATAGTAGATTTGAAAGTTCTCAAAGGTGTAGAATTTCATCTTGACCCAGTTCTATTTATGATTGCAGATAACTCTATTCACATCATATATATACATATGAGTCTCATTTTTAAAACCCAAATGATATTTATTCCAATAATTCAACTAACAAATTCTTCCTTTATGTCATCTATGCCATTTCAATTGTTATAAAGTGAGCTACTCACACAGATCACCATGAGAGATATAGATACATACCTTAAAGTGGCTTTAGCCCACCTTGTAGTGAATATTGAATTTTTAGATATAGTGTTAACTATAAGACATAATTTCAACAAGCTATTACTGATAAACTGGCTATAAAACCATAGTCATAGGCCATAGTCATCTAGAATAAACTGTAGCATGTGAGAACTCAGGGTAATTAAGGAAGTTTAGATTAAGCTACACAAGATTATGCCCCCCAAGCTAACAGTGCTGTTGTCCATATCTCTCATTAAAAAGACCATTAGCCAACTGGACTAATTGGTTTGACTATTTTTTTCCCTTTCATTGCTTGGCTACATATAAATGCTTGATTTCCTCTCACAACTGGCCCTCTTCATGGTGTTTTCCAGTACAATATTTATTTTCACATTACTAACAGTGTAAGCCAAGAAAATTGTATATATAACCCTGGAAAAACTTCTTTTAAGCCAGAATTTATCAGCTTTTTAAAATATTTAGAAATAATCAGTAAAAACAAAGATTGAAACTTGGCTAACAGTTCTATCTTCAGCCTAAAGTTTTGCATTATTTAACTGATGGCTGCTGCTCCAAGTACTAGCTGTCCTATCAAAGGAAAAGAAGAATAGACATAGAAGGAAGCAAGTGCTGGATCATCTTGACTAATAAATAGCTCTTATTGCAAAAAGGACACATGCAAACAGTGAGTAGATGATCCAGGCATCTAAGTGACATCGTCAGCTTTTGAATCTGGCAGCCCAGAATCTTTTCAGTGTACTTGTTTTGCTTTGTAGAAGAAATGTAATGGATTCTGGAAACATTAGAGCTAATTGATAAAAGGCAGAGCTATAAACAGCTACTAAAGGAAAATGAAGTATCCTAACTACTAAGGCCTACATCCTGTCTTTTAGAAACCTTGTTAACAAGTGGACATGGTACTGGACAAGCCATGTGTACAATCTGGTATAAGCTGAAGCTCCATTACTTTGACTACCTGATGTGAAGAGATGACTCATTAGAAAAGACCCCAATGCTGGGAAAGACTGAAAGCAGGAGAAAGGGACAACAGAGGATGAGATGGTTGAATGGCATCCCCAACTCAATGGGCATGAGTTTGAGCAAGCTCCGGGAGATTGTGAAGGACAGGAAAGCCTAGCGTGCTGCAGTCCATTGGGTCACAAAGAGTTGGATAACACTGAACCACTGAACAACGACAGCTGGGAATAATGTCTATGACATAAACCTGTCTTCATGATAGTTCTAATCAAATTAGGACAATAAAACACAAGATCATTTAAAAACTAAGAAAGTGATTTTTGTTTGTAAATTGAACCATACAGCATATGCTTTCTGCAGTGGCTCTATAGGTGAAAGTAGTCACTGAGTATAAGTACAATAAGTGAAGCCCAGATGTTTGATGCAAGATCTGAGATGGGCTAGAAACAGTGCCATAGAGGTGTCTAAAGCCCAGATAGCACTTAGTGTTATGAGAAGTGGTATGGGCAAAAAGTTAAATTGGACATAAATGGCAAAATAACTTAAATACCATTGTTCTAGTTCTAAGCATCTTTGCCTCAGATTCATTCCTACCTTTTCTTAGATCTGTTGTGTATAGCAAAGAAGGTGACAAATTCTATGTAATAGCTTATCATTCAAGTCAAGCCAGTAGGATACACTGGAGAAAGACAGGAGGATGGTAGGAAAAGAGACTCCAGGAAAATTCTCTTTCTATCTCTGCCTTATGTGACTTCTCCAGCAATGACTGCAGGTCCACCAGGGCTCCAGATTCCAGTAAGCCACACCTTCCACTTGTCAGAAAATTAAAGAAGAGAATTAAAATTGGCTTCCTGCTGATCTCTTGGTTGCCTCATTTTCCCCTCTGACTTATCAGCTCTACTTTCACTTGTATAAACATTTATTGATTTAAATTTCATTGGTTTTAATATATAGAATGGTTTCTGGGAATATAATTTAATCAATTTTGACTGGACATCAATCAATGCAACTTATCTAGGGAGTTGGGACTTCTTAGCCAGGTGCTCTTTATGATTATAGAATGAAGATCGCTTTTATTCCTCAGTTAAGAATTTTCTGAAATAATCTTGTTTGATAGATTTTTAAAAACTGATTAGTTGAGGTATAATTTATATACTACAAAATTCACTACTTTTAGGTGTATAATTCAATAAATTTTAGTTAATTTTCAGATTATATAACCATTACTGAAATCAAAATTTGAGAACATTTTAATGACTTCCTGTTCCTATCTCATACAATCACTAATCTACTTTGTATCTCTAGTTTGCTTTTAGGGATAATGTCATATCATGGAATCATGCATTGTGTGGTCTTTTGTGTCTAGTATCTTTCATTTACCATAATATATTCAAGGTTCAACTATACTGTACAATGTATATTACTACAATTGTTTTAATTTCTAATACTCTACTATATGGATATTTTATTCCATTCATAATAGTGAGTGTTTATTCCATATCCATCTATTTTATGGATATTTTACTCCGTTCATAATAGTGAGTGTTTGGGTTTGTCTCCCATTTGAGCTGTTGTGAATATTAGTGTGAACATTAGTCCCACATCTTTGTGTAAACCTGTAGTCTTATTTCTCTTGTACATATATACAGGAGTTGAATTGTAGGATCTTATGGCAAATCTAAGTCTACATTTTAAGGGTGGGAGCCACTTGAGCTACTTTGGCAAAATTCATGCATATCAGAGTGGGCAATTTCCCACACAACAGTAAAATCTTTCCAATTTAACAAAGTCTATAGGTCATAACTTCCTCGGTGAAGGTCTTGCTGCACAGTGAAGAAGCAGAATGATAGCTGGACCTCTCTGTATTATATTGCGAATATGTTCCGCATTTGAGACATGTGTGTCTGACTCATTTATCAAATGATCTAAAAGGTGCCCAATTGCGAGTAGGCATAGATGTACAAGGAGGCTTTCTATAAAGACCAGGCCCACGGNTGATAGCTGGACCTCTCTGTATTATATTGCGAATATGTTCCGCATTTGAGACATGTGTGTCTGACTCATTTATCAAATGATCTAAAAGGTGCCCAATTGCGAGTAGGCATAGATGTACAAGGAGGCTTTCTATAAAGACCAGGCCCACGGGTAAGGTGGATTTACCAATTGGTCGTCTATCACCTTCTGGATTCAGTGTTACTGATATATCCTGAAGCAGTTGAGAAAGTTTTTTTGTTTTTTCTTTTTTCATTGTTTCCCCATCTAGTTGACATGAAGTGATGGGCTTAGATGCCATGATCTTGGATTTTTGGATGTAGAGTTTTAAGACAACTTTTCCACTCTCCTCTTTCACCCTCATCAAGAGGTTTTTAAGTTCATTTCCTGCTATTAGGGTAGTGTCATCTGCATATCTGAGGTTATTGATATTTCTCCCAGAAATCATGATTCCAGCTTGTGCTTTATCCAGCCCAACATCTCATGTGATGTACCCTGCATAGAAGTTAAATAAGCAGGGTGACAATATACAGCCTTGATGTACTCCTTTCCCAATNAATAGTGTTTTATAAGAATTTGAGAAAACTTTGCAGAAAATTATAAATATTACTTCATGCTTTCTACTATCAACATTCAGCATAAAATGTTGCCATAATATTTTAGACAAATACCTGCACGTTAAAAAAATATTTATATAGTACAGCTAACTCAGTGAACATGAATTTGAGCAAGCTCTGGGAGATAGTGGAGAACAGAGAAGCCTGATATGCTGCAGTCCACAGCATTGCAGAGAGTCAGACATCCCTTAGGGACTGAACAAGAACGACAACAACATATACAGAAATCTATATCTATATCTATATATATCAATGATCACTGCTGTTTCCAAGGCCGTCTGTTACATACCATGGTTTAAAATAAGGTTTCATAATACATGGTACTGCAACTCATTATAGAATGCTTATAAATGATTTATTAGTGAAAGACTTTTTCAAAATACTTATTCCATCATTCTTAAGTACATGGCACTACCATGTACTTTAAAATTTATAATTTTCTGTTTTGTACACACTTATTTTCAAAAAGACTTGCTGTCTTCTACAAACATTAAAACTTTTTTTTTTTTTTTTTTNGGACTCGATGGACCTGAGTTAGAGTTAACTCCGGGGTTGATGATGGACAGGGAAGCCTGGCGTGCTGTGATTCATGTGGTCACAAAGAGTTGGACACAACTGAGTAACTGAACTGAACTGAACTAAACTGATTTGTATTAAATGCACGTAATTTAAAGGCATTCTATAAAAAGCTGTATTCAGGGTTATCATGTCCCAATATTATGTGTTAAGTGACATCAATTGTGTCCACTTTTTGTGACCCTATGGAGTGTGTAGCCTGTCAGGCTCCTCTGTCCATGGCATTTTCCAGGCTAGAATACTGAGTGAGTTGCCACTTCTTATTCCAGGGCATCTTCACAACCCAGGGTTCAAACCTGTGTCTCTTATGTCTCCTGCATTGGCAAGCAGGTTCTTTACCACTAGTGCCACTTGGGAAGACCTAATATATAAATGTGCAAAAACAAGAATTTGCCAAAGTTCAGTTTTAGATATCACATATTAAATTCAGAATAAAAATCAGTTTATTAAAATGAACAAAGATTATCTTCCATTTTAGTTTCTCTTTTATTTAAAATATCTTGATGGTAATTACATTAGTCAGATTTGCCTTTGGAAAAAGTATTCCAGATATTATTAGAGAAAAAAATAAAAACCACAAAACGTATATTTGATCCTGATTCTGAGTTTCAGCTGGGTTCTGTTTACAGCTTAGGTTCACTTGACTGATTTTTGCAGTCAGTTGGTGGAAAGACCTAAATAGATGGAATGACCAGATAATTGGATCCTGCGTCCTACTTTTTTCACATAGTGTAGGATTCTTGTCTGGACTTGTTCATATGGTGGAAGAAATGTTCTCAGCAATGATTGGATGAGCCCCATGCACAAGCACCTTTCGTTTATTATTCTCCCTTTGCCCAGGGAAGTCACATGGGCCAAGCAAAGTTCAGTATAGGAAGGTATTCTCCAAAAGCATGCATTCAGAGAAAGCATATTTGACAATCAATTTGCAAACAATCCTTTGGTAGACATGTTTAACATGGGTGAATTTCTATTAGATAAATAAAAACAGAGACGACAGAAAATGCAAGTTGGAACATAAAGACACTTTATGGACATGATCTTCAATCTCTGAAGTATATTTCTTTCTCCATACTGTTTCTTTCCATATTTGCGTCTATGTAATAAAATCCATGGACTTAATTTTGGCTGACATGTTCATTACCAAACCCAGTGAAAACTACTTCCATAATCAGTGAAAAATATGATTAATAATTAATATGCATAAATTTACTTCACTTGCCTTCTCATGAATCCAAAAGTAATTAATATTGGTAGAAAATAATCAGAATTAATATATATGTTTTAGACATCATTTGTATGAGTTTATTCTTTAACATAATAATACCTAACTGGTTATCTCTCAAGTTATCTTAAAAGCCAATGAATTTTGCTGGCTTTGAATGTCACTTAGTTGTGTCCAACTCTGTGACCTGGTGGACTGTAGCACACCAGGCTGTTTGTGGGGATCCTCCAGGCAAGAATACTGGAGTGGATAGCTATTCCCTCCTCCAGGGGATCTTCCCAACCCAGGGTCTAACCCAGATCTCCCACATTGTGGTCAGATTCTTTACCAGCTGAGCCACCAGGGAAGCCCAATAATACTGGAGTGGGTAGCCTGTCCCTTCTTCAGTGGATCTTTCCAACCTAGGAATCGAAACAGAGTCTCCTGCATTGCAGGCAGATTCTTTACCAACTGAGCTACCAGGGATCTGAAGTTATCTTAGAAGCCAAATAAATCTGTTCAGACAAAAAGACAGTATCAAAATCTGTAATTTGAGTTGGATATAATCACTTTCACTGAAAATTTCACTGTTTTCACTGTTTTAGAGACAGTTCTGGATTTCTTTTCAGTTATATTTGTGGTTGATGCTGCTACTATTCTTTGCTTAAGGAGACAGTATTATGAAAGCGATAAGTACCATCAATGAAATCACAACTGCCAGAAAAAAACATGAGGTAATAAAGAGAGAAAGTTTGGGGTGTGTGATCCATTTTCATTTGTAACCACCTATATAGCTTCAGGACATAGCTGCCAGACAAGGAATAATAAATAACATGGCCTACTTAGAAAATAATGCCAAATTATATCATACCATATGGGTTGATTGCTGGGATCCAATCAGAAGCTCTTAAGTAATGTGAGAAAATTTTGTGCTGCGTTGTTGTACACTGTTTTTCAAGTTGAGTTTAGTTGAGACATGAGGGCTGGCATATACAGTGAGTGTAAAATTCCATTTCAGAGTATTGNGTTGATTGCTGGGATCCAATCAGAAGCTCTTAAGTAATGTGAGAAAATTTTGTGCTGCGTTGTTGTACACTGTTTTTCAAGTTGAGTTTAGTTGAGACATGAGGGCTGGCATATACAGTGAGTGTAAAATTCCATTTCAGAGTATTGAATTCTTGCAGGAAAATATTTGAACAATGTGTGAGACATAATCCTTGCCAAAAATATTTAATATGAAAATAAAATTACATTGTTAGCTAACTAAATTTAAATCCATAACTTTGTCTATAACTTCTCTTGGGAAATTTCACAACTTCTATGGTATGTAGTTTTGTTTTTTTTTTAAATAGCATTCCATTTCAAAATAGGTGTAACATAAATGTAATGAGCTCACTACAATTTTCTTCTGGGATTTCTAAATGATACTAATATTGTTTTGCTTCATTTTCACATCATATATTACAGGAATACAAAACATATACAAATCTTAGGATTTTTCAAAGCACTTTCTTTTTTGATTTTCATACCAATTTCTGGTGTTCAGTAGTTGAGAAGACTAAATGGAGTTGAAAGGATTTGAGTTACTTTTCAAAGTCACTCAATAAGCACTTGTGATTTAATGAAGGCCAGATTTCAGATCTTTGTGTATTCCAAATTTCTTTTAGTTCTTATTTAGAAGAATTAAATTCTTACAAATCCATGTTTATAAAAACAAAATTCAAATCTCTTGCCATGAGAATATAACACTTTAAAAGACTTTAGATATTCATTTTCATTTTGAAAATTTTTCTTGCCCCTTGTGAACTTTCAATTCCAACATGAACTGTACAATTGGACTCAATTCTATTTTGGTTACTGGAACAATAGTATTTTGTTATGCTTCTGTTTAATAGAAAACTTTGTGTATATGAGGAAAAAAGATCCTAAACTGCCTTACTTTAGCATTTATTTACATAGCTATATGTGTCTGTTAGAACATTTACATAAGTTTGAGTCATTAGAAATTGAATCAAATTTTCAGTTCTTTAATATTTAAGGTAGTAATGACTCCTTTCCCTATATGCAGAGTACATCATGAGAAACGCTGGACTGGAAGAAACACAAGCTGGAATCAAGATAGCTGGGAGAAATGTCAATAACCTCAGATATGCAGATGACACCACACTTATGACAGAAAGTGAAGAAGAACTAAAAAGCCTCTTGATGAAAGTGAAAGAGGAGAGTGAAAAAGTGGGCTTAAAGCTCAACATTCAGAAAACGAAGATCATGGCATCTGGTCCCATCACTTCATAGGAAATAGGTGGGGAAACAGTGGAAACAGTGTCAGACTTTATATTTTTGGGCTCCAAAATCACTGCAGATGGTGACTGCAGCCATGAAATTAGAAGACACTTAGTCCTTGGAAGAAAAGTTATGACCAACCTAGTGTATTCAAAAGCAGAGACATTGCCGACTAAAGTCCGTCTAGTCAAGGCTATGGTTTTTCCTGTGGTCATGTATGGATGTGAGAGTTGGACTGTTAAGAAGGCTGANCTTACTCCTTGGAAGAAAAGTTATGACCAACCTAGATAGCATATTCAAAAGCAGAGACATTACTTTGCCGACTAAGGTCTGTCTAGTCAAGGCTATGGTTTTTCCTGTGGTCATGTATGGATGTGAGAGTTGGACTGTGAAGAAGGCTGCGCGTCGAAGAATTGATGCTTTTGAACTGTGGTGTTGGAGAAAACTCTTGAGAGTCCCTTGGACTGCAAGGAGATCCAACCAGTCCATTCTGAAGGAGATCAACCCTGGGATTTCTTTGGAAGGAATGATGCTGAAGCTGAAAGTCCAGTACTTTGGCCACCTCATGCGAAGAGTTGACTCACTGGAAAAGACTCTGATGCTGGGAGGGATTGGGGGCAGGAGGAGAAGGGGACGACATAGGATGAGATGGCTGGATGGCATCACGGACTCGATGGACGTGAGTCTGAGTGAACTCCGGGAGATGGTGATGAACAGGGAGGCCTGGTGTGCTGCGATTCATGGGGGTCGCAAAGATTCGGACACGACTGAGAGACCGAACTGAACTGAACAAGCCAGATTTGGTCATGATCTGAGAATCTAGGACCCCATGACGACCATCTGATAGCTCACCATGGCCACCAAGGGCCCTCAGTAGAAGCTGACCCCTTTTAAAGCTCATTTTCCCCGCATCAGCTCCCACCAAAGGGCTCTTCACAATATCTGAGCCTGACTGCTCACCTGCAGCTTGGACCACTGGATCCTGCCTACGCAGCGTGAGGCATTCCGCCAGGCGTGCTTGGCCCCGTAGATGAGCTCTGTGTCCTTCAGCTGGTAGGTGCTGGTGGTTTCGATCTCTTTGTTCACCTCTTCCAGCCTCTCCATGTGGGCTTTGGAGCCGAACCTGAGGGAAGAGGGAAGGGACACGGGAGCATTACTTTCTCTCCTCAATTAGGGGTTGGTGGAAGGAGTGAGCTATTACAGGAGGCCAGAAGCCATGGAGACTCTGTGATATCCAGACATAAGAGTTTGTGCATAAAGCAGAGCCTGGCAAATTCAAACGCCTTCAAAGGCCCACACGTGGGACTGACCTGGCTGGGTGGGGACTGTGGCAAACAGGCCAGCCCAAGCCTAGTCCCCACAGGGCAGCCTCAACTCTGTTCCAGACTGCTGTTGTCTGATCGGGGGCTGGTACTGCCAGGTCTTCTTTCCAGAGAAACTGGGAATCTGATTTTTAAAGGGAACTCTTCCCGTTTCTAAACAAAAATTTAAATTCATTTTAAAATAAATTCACTTTGAGAAAGTTAAAAAAAATGCTATGAAAAGTGGCAGGCTGACAAAAGGTGTAGAAAATGATATAATGAACATCTGTGTTGCAAGCTGGAGAAATCATTAAGAAACAAGAAAATATTTTACAATTCCTTGGGGACTACTCCTTACCATAGCTCACTGTCTTTCCAGAAGTGGTTGCTATTTTGAATGTGGTATTTAGCATTCTCATGCTTTTGTCTAGATTTTTGCCAGTTGAGCATTTGGTTGACCAAAAAATTTGTTCAGGTTTTCTGATGTTATGGAAAAATGAATGAACTTTCTGGCCAGCCCAATATATATCCCCCTAAATCATGTATAGTATTATTTTTTATGAATGGTGCTATCCTAAATGTATCTTCTATAATAGATACACTGTATCTATTGAGTAGAATGTATTTATCTTTTCTTCCCTTTGCTCAAAGTTATTTGTGAGCTTCATTTCCATGAACATGCAGAGCTTTAACGTGTTCATTTTCATAGCTGTATAATATTCCATTGCAGAAACTGTCACAGTTCACTTACACATTCTCCTAACAATGGAGTTGAGGTCATTTCCAGCTGGGTGCTTAATTTCATTTTTTCCCATAATAATTATGCTTCAGTGAACATTCTTATGCTGACCTGCTTGTGAACAAGTGTGAGAGTTTCTTTAGGGAATATACCCAGGTGTGAAATTGCTTGAAGAGTTTCAAATTTAAGAGACACTCTTCAGGCTAAACAAAAACATTTCTAGGGGCCAGATCTGGCGCTTGTACAAGACCAGGCCCGATTTTCAACCTCTGTGCATGGCGGGCAGAGGTGCTATGCTCAGTCTTGGTTCAACTGTCTGCAGAGTTGGACCTGAAGTCTTTGTACCCAGTACTGGGGCTCCTCAGTGTAGACACGGACTTGCCTTTTAATTGATGAGTAGTACTGATCAATAAACTCTTTGGCAAGAAGAAAGAGCTGTTCTTTTGTGCGGACGTCTTCAGGTTTTCGTACTTGCTGAGAAGGGAGCATGACGGACCCCATACAGATGTGCTCAGTGCATCCCGTTCCCTGGAAGGAAAAGAGGTTTGGGCTGTTACCTAGTTTTACCCAAGTGTGGCACGTGTAGGGCTGTGGACTTGGCTCTGACATTCGTGGTAGAGTTTCCCCGGCCTTTAATTCCCAAAGTGAATTTCTCACATAGCAGCTTCCAGTCACTGTTGTACCTGGTGATTAGCCCAGGTGAGGAAAAGATAACCAGCATTTTAGTGTGTGTTTTAGTCACTGAGTAATGTCCAACTCTTCGCGACCTCATGGACTGTGGTCCATCAGGCTCCTCTGTCCATGGGATTCTCAACAGGCAGGAATACTGGAGTGGGTTGCCATTTCTTCTCCAGGGGATCTTCCTGATCCAGGTATCGAACCCAGGTCTCCTGCATTTCAGACAGACTCTTTCCCATCTGAGTCGCATCTGAGTTAGGGGAAGCCCTAACCAGCATTTTAAGGTTCTGTAATTATTTGCTCTGCTCAGTGAGGTGGGGTGAGGAGAGGGGCTTTATGACTGTCATTCGCTGGGAATCAGAACCATTGATGCTGAATCTCCCAATATAAAAAAAAAATTTTTTTTGGCTGCACTATGCAGCATGTAAGATCTTAGTTACCAACCAGGGATTGAATCCATGTCCCTTCAATGGAAGCATAGAGTCATAACCGCTGGGCCGTCAGCGGAGACCCCTCCCAACTATTCTTTGATCCCATGTTGATCAAGAAGGACTAGTAGAGTGATCACAATAGCTCTTTTGAACAGATCTATAGGATGTTGATTACAGAAAATCGCCCCAATTCTTTCCCTCCATCTATTCATGCCCTTTACTATGTGACTTTACAGCAATTCTCATCAATTGAGGGAGGGTGAAGCCTCCTCCCTCTCCTTTTGAATCTGAGCTGGTTTGAGCCAATAGAAAATGGCAGAGGTGACAATGTGCCCATTCTGATTCTAGGCCTCAAGATATCTTATATGTTTCTGCTCATATTCTCAGGACCCTGCATCCAGTGCATGGAGGAGACCAAGCTACCTTACTGGAGGCTGAGAGGCCCTGTGGCATAGAGCTGACCCCTCAGATAATCACAGAAGCATGAGATCAGCAGAAGCATGAGAACCACCCTGCCAATCTGTAGGTCCTCGAAAATAATATCAGTAGTTGCTTTCAGTTCAGTTCAGTTCAGTCGCTCAGTCGTGTCCGACTCTTTGTGAGTAGTTGCTCTAGGTCACTAATTTTGGGGTGGTTTGTCACACTGTGATAGTTTACTGACACAACATTCCTCCAAGCTTTAGTTGCTCAGTCACGCCTGACTCTTTGCAACCCCATGGACTGCAGCCCACCAGACTCCTCTGTCCATGGGATTTTCCAGGCAAGAATACTGGAGTAGGTTACCATTTCCTTCTCCAGGAGATCTTCCCGACCCAGGGATAGAACCCAGGTCTCCTGCACTGGAGGCAGATTCTTTACTGACTGAGCTATGAGGGAAGCCCACTTTCTACAATATAAAGAAACTGACTGATTGATTGACTTTAAAATATATAAAAATTTAGAGGACAGATTGATAACTAAGAAGGGTTTGTTCAAAACTCCATCAGTGGTTGGATTGTGAGATGTAAAAAGAATGTACTTAGGAGCAGCAATCCCCTTTTGAGTACAGGGGACAGAAATAAATAGTATTTGCACAGCTAAGTATCTACCAGTGGTTCTCAAATGGGGGTGGATTTCCCAGCCAGGGCACATCTAACAATATCTGGAGACATATTTGGTTGTCACAACTGGCATCTGGTGGGCACAGGTCACGGGTGATGCTCAACATTCCACAATGCACAGGATGGTCCCCACAACGAGAATTATCCCGTCCCATGTGTGGATATTGCTGGGGTTGAGAAAAGCCTGGTCTCCCCCCGTGCTGGGATACTCACCAACGTGCTCTTGAGGTGGAGGGTGTCAGAGAGAACCACATCGGTCTCCCAGTTCTTGACCTTGAGGAAGCGAGGGCACTTGGAGGGGCTGCCATTCTTCGTGGGAGACTGTTTCCCCGAGGCAGGGGGCTGGAGGAGAGAATGAAGATGCATATCAGGCACTGGAAGATTGTCTCCACTGGGGTGGGAAGAGGAGGTGTTCTTCCTGGAATCTGCCCCTAGTCACCGCCTGCCTGTGACTCTCTGGGATGGACACGTACAAGGTGCCTGGGACCTGGTCCCTCTATCTGTACGGAAGGAGGTACCATGGAAGAATGTCTCACGTTCCGTCCTGGGGAGAGGGGTCAGGAGCTCACAGGCTGGTCTCTCTGGCCTCTAGCGCAGGGCCTGGCACGTAGCTGGGACTCAGTGAATGCCTGTTGAATGAATAAGTCACTGAAAGAACATTGTCAGTCTCTCGAAATGGTAACAGCTCTCAGGGCTGAGGAATCAAACCTGAGGTTGGGTCAAGTTACTTGGATTTTTGGCTTGTCCTGTCATAGTCCAAACTCACCATTTTTGGCAGATACTAGGGAAACAAGAAGTTTGAGTGAGAAAGGTTTGAAGCATAGCATGCTCAGCCATGTCTGACTCTTTGTGACCCCAGGATTCTCCAGGCCAGAATACTGAAGTGTGTAGTGGTTCCCTTCTCCAGGGGATCTTCCTGACCCAGGGATTGAACTCTGGTCTCCTGCATTGGCAGGTGAATTCTTTACCACCATGCCACCTGGGAAGCCCTTGAGGCATAGGATATCTTCCTCCAATTTCAGGTTCCTGTTTTTCAAAAAGGCCAAGCATGTCCCTGCCAGTGCCTTTGCATACTGTCCTCTCCATCTTGAACATCTTCAGCCCCCCATTTGTCTTCACCTCCCAGCAGGTGAGAGGGGAGAGGCCTGGCTCACAATTGTTGCCCATCCATTTTAAGCCTCACTGATAAGGATCACCCTCTGTTCTTGGGTATTTCTGAGTGGTCGTCTACCAGCCTGCAGAGAGGTGTGTTCGTGCATCAGAAGAGCATCAGCAGCTCTAAGGGAGAGGCGTCAGGTATACCCTGACGCAACAGCTGAGCAAGGGAGGAGAGAGGATGAGACAGTGTTGAGTGACACTCATGCCAAAGAGTGGCATAGTGGGGTATTCACACATTCAAATTGTATTTCTTGAGCTCCTATTATGTGCTAGGCACTGCTAGGTGCTGGGGACACCGAGGTGAACAAGGCAGTCAGGATCCTTGTTCTTCTGGAGCACTGTTTTTGGAGAAGTGGAGATAAATAATAAGTAAACTAACACATGGATAATATAATTTCAGGACGTGATAATGCAATATAGAGGGAAGTAATGGTGACAAAATGGAGCAGGGGAAAGGCACATTTTGCAAAGGCCCTGAGGCAGGAATGAGCTTGTAAGCTTAAAGGACCAGCAAGGAGGCCAGTGTGGCTGGGGTGTTTGAGTGTGAATGAATACAAAGGAGATGCAGTCAGAAAGGGGGCAGGATCCACATCTCATCAGCATGGAGGTGCTCAGGCTGCTGAGAGAGCTATGGATGAGGACTGAATTCGGTTAAGTCTGGGACAGAAATCACAGGGAACCCTGAAGGACAACTACTGAAAACTAACATCCACTGGACACTTGCAATGTGCCAAGCAACCACCTTATCACCCCCATTTTACAGATGAGGAAACTGAGGCACAGAGAAGTTAACCAAGTTGAACAAGATCGCAGAGCTAATAAACTGGAGCCAGGAGTCAAATCCTGGCAGTCTGGCTTTCTAACCATGCCCTCCACTGTTTGACCACTCTGCCTCTTGGCCATCATGTACAATTCCCTCACTCACTCACTCATTCTTTGTTCACCCAGCACAGGTTTACTGAGTATCTCCTCTGTTCCAGGCAAGTCAGTAAGGGCAAGGGCTACAGTAACAAACACAACAGACATGATCTGTGCCCTCATGGAGTTTATGTGGCCCCATGGGGATGCTGACTGAATGAACTATTATCACTGAATGAAATGAGTATCATAATCTGGGATGCCGGTAGTGTGCCGGAGACTGTGAAAGCGCTCAGAAGGGGCATCAGACCAGGGTCATTTGACTTCTAAGTCAAGACCTGTTAATCAGGTCAAGAAGAGGGAGCAGAGTCTTGCTGGTAGAGACGTGAGAGGCATAGCCACCTTTCTGCCAGGGGAGTGCTCTGCTAAAGCATCCGTGCCACCATGCTGGATTTTGGGGAACGGGAAGCAAGTGAAAAGTATGCTGCCACTAAAGACTGCCAGACAGTGCAGGGAGCGAGAACAAAGAACGGAAGGAAGGTACCATGACTCCTGATCTTCCAGACCCGCTTGTCCCCAGCGCTCTCATCTCAGCGCTGGGTACCAACATCTACCCACCACCTGTGCACGCCACAGGAAGGAACTGTCCTGAACATCATTTTCTTTATCCCCCACAACCAGACCATCCCTGACTCCCATCCATTTAGCCTTCTAAATGGCTCCAGAATCCTCATTCTCTCCATCTCCTGTGTAGCACTCTATCCAAGCTTCCACCACCTTTCATTCGGGTGATTGCAACAGCCTCCTAAATGTTAACCCCTCCTCATCATTGCTGGTGTCATTATTCTAGTACTAGTACAACTTGCAGTCCTGTTACAGCTGTGCATGCGTGCTAAATCACTTCAGTCGTGTCCAGCTCTTTGCAACCCCCATGGACTGTAGCTCACAAGACTCCTTTGTCCATGGGGATTCTCCAGGCCAGAATACTGGAGTGGGTTGCCATGCCCTCCTCCAGGGCATCTTCCCGACCCAGGGGTTGAACCCACGTCTCTTAAGTCTCCTGCATGGGCAGGTGGGTTCTTTACCGCTAGCACCACCTGGGAAGCCCTGTTACACTGCTACTGCTTTAAGTGTTACTACTGCACTATCAGCCTGGGAGCAGGAGAAGGATTGGAGTGAATTCTTCCCTCCATTCCCTATCTGCCCTTCTATCCCACTAAACTTAAGTTCTTTTACTTATGTCCCCACATGAAGCCATGTACAGACGACTCTACTTTCTTTGAAGGTCTACACATCCTGAACTTCTTTATTTAGGATTCTGTTTCCACTCCCGTCTCTCCCAGCAGATGTCCAGGTGATGGAGGTTGCCTCTAGGTGGGCCTTTGTGATTAGAAATTCTTCTGATCATGCCGGCAATCTGCATCCTTAGGAAAATAAAATCCTCCCTTGTCCATATGGGAGGTACCCTAGCCATCCTCCCTAAATACTGGGCATCACTTAGCCAGTAAAGAAACTCTCTCTTGACACCCCAGAGTTTGAGGAGCAGCTGCAATCCCAGAGTGGGGATAACAGACGTGGTGCTGGCATTTGGGGTCAGGCCCAGGGCCCGTGGAGGTGACAGAGGGGCAGAAGGCAGCAGTGAGGGGAGCCTGACAAGGTGGGAGGAAGCCGCAAGTCTTCACAGGCAGGGCGGACGGAGCGAGATCCGGGCAATCAAAGAGGCCATCTGTTGAGGGTCCAGATGTGCGAGGGGTGGTCATTATGAGACAACAAATTGGGGTCCCAGGCGTGCGCCGTGCCACTCTCCGCCCCGGGCTGTGTGAAGGGCACACTTGAAACCAGGCATTAGGAGGCCTCTGGCAGGGCTGTTGTACTTGAGTTTTGATGTTTTAATTAGCCAGCAGTAATATTAGATGACTCAGGAGGGGACAAACGAGGAGATTAATATAGCAGTCGGGGGCCTGGCGTGGGGGATGCAAATGACTTTTCTGAGTGGGGACTGAAGTGCTTGGTCTAAAAACTCAGGATAGTGGCACCCGTGGGTTGTTAGGCTGGCAACAGGGCACAAGCGGGCTTGGGAACACGGTGTGTTCTTCCCTGGATTTGGGTTCAGGGTAGACAGTGGAAGCTTTTCAGGTGGTGTGAGACGCTGACGCGACTTCAGTGGGTTCAACAGGAGGACTCCTCGGTGCCTGCTCCTAACTTTGCAAAGCAGGCTCTGAGCTCCTGGGCTTTGTCAACACCCCTTCACTCTGGGAGTCTTTAGAGAGGTCCTGAGGAAACGGAAGGAAATGATCTTGCAGCCCAAGAGGAGACAGCAGGTGAGGTGTTGTCAGCCTTGGGCTCTGAGCCAGGAATTCAGCTTGTAGGATCCCTGGCAACTTGATTTCCACACCCCCTCCATGCCTCCCTTCCTCTGTCTTTCAGCAAATACACACTAAGTACCCACTGTGTGCTATGGACTTGTGTTCCAGGCTCTACCGTGATCCCCACTCTCTTGGCAGCAGCATCTTGCAGCCACATGATCTGAAGCAGGGGTTTGCAGACGGTGGCCCATGGGCCACATCTGGTCTACCCTCTCTTTTGGTATAGCCCATGGGCTAAGAATGGTTTTCCCATTTTTAACTTGTTGAATAAAACAGTCAAAAGAAGGATAATGCCTCATGGCATGTGAAAGTTAGATGATGCTTGAAATTCCTAAAGCTTTATTGGCATCCAGCCACCCTCATTTGTTTCCCTATTGTCTATGGCTGCTTTGGAGATACAATGGCAGAGTGGGGATAGTTGAGATGGAGATTCAGATGGAATGGCCCACAAAGTCACAAATATTTCCTATTGCCTCCTATCCAGGAAAACTTTGCAGACTCCTGATCAAAAGGATTGAATTCCAGTGGCCGAAAGCTAACCTATCTTACTTAGGTCTTCATTAACTTAAACATTCAGTTCAGTTCAGTCGCTCAGTCGTGTCCGACTCTTTGTGACCCCATGAATCGCAGCACGCCAGGCCTCCCTGTTCATCACCATCTCTCAGAGTTCACTCAGACTCACGTCCATCGAGTCCGTGATGCCATCCAGCCATCTCATCCTCGGTTGTCCCCTTCTCCTCCTGCCCCCAATCCCTCCCAGCACCAGAGTCTTTTCCAATGAGTCAACACTTCTCATGAGATGGCCAAAGTACTGGAGTTTCAGCTTTAGCGTCATTCCTTCCAAAGAAATCCCAGGGTTGATCTCCTTCAGAATGGACTGGTTGGATCTCCTTGCAGTCCAAGGGACTCTCAAGAGTCTTCTCCAACACCACAGTTCAAAAGCATCAATTCTTTGGCACTCAGCCTTCTTCACAGTCCAACTCTCACATCCATACATGACCACAGGAAAAACCATAGCCTTGACTAGACGGACCTTGGTCGGCAAAGTAATGTCTCTGCTTTTGAATATACTATCTGGGTTGTTTATACATGTGAAAGTGAAAATGTTACTCAGTGGTGTCTGACTCTTTGCAACCCCATGGACAGAGGAGCCTGGCAGGCTACAGTCCATGGGATTTTCCAGGCAAGAATACTGGAGTGGGCTGCCATTCCCTTCTCCAAGGAATCTTTCTGACTCAGGGATCAAACCTGCATGTCTTATGTCTCCTGTGTTCTTTACCAATAGTGGATATATGTCAATCTCAATCTCCCAATTCCTCCCACCCCTTTTCCCCCTTGGTATCCATACATTTGTTCTCTACATCTGTGTCTCTATTTCTGCTTTGCAAATAAGATCATCTCTATAATTTTCTAGATTCCACATATATGTGTTAATATACTGTATTTGTTTTTTCCTTTCTGACTTACTTCACTTTGTACGACAGTCTCTAGCTCGGTCCATTCACATCTCTACAAATGACCCAGTTCCATTCCTTTTTATGGCTGAGTAATATTCCTGTGTGTGTGTGTGTGTGTGTGTGTGTGTGTGTGT
>SJYV01020146.1:925913-936587 GCA_006410875.1 Neotragus pygmaeus
CTGTGTGTGTGTGTGTGTGTGTGTGTGTGTGTGTGTACACACATATCTTCTTTATACATATATCTTTATAGATGTTTGTATATAGATACCACTTTTTGCCGACACATCATTCACTTTGCTCTACCTCCAGTGACAAGCTGGAGAAGGCAATGGCACCCCACTCCAGTACTCTTGCCTGGAAAATCCCATGGATGGAGGAACCTGGTAGGCTGCAGTCCATGGGGTCGCTAAGAATCAGACATGACTGAGCAACTTCACTTTCACTTTTCACTTTCATGCATTGGAGAAGGAAATGGCACCCCACTCCAGTGTTCTTGCCTGGAGAATCCCAGGGACGGGGGAGCCCGGTGGGCTGCTGTCTATGGGACTGCACAGAGTTGGACATGACTGAAGTGACTTAGCAGCAGCAGCAGCAGTGCCTGCTCAACAAACATTTGAGGTCTGCCATGGACTGAACTGTATTCTCTCAAATTCATATGTTGAAGCTCCAACTCCCATTGTGACATATTTGGAGATCGGGCTTTTAGAAGGTAATTAAGGTTAAATGAGGTCACAAGGGTGGACCCCTAATCTGAAAGGATTAGTGGTCTTATATGAATAGGAAGAGACAGCTATTTCTCTGAGTGCACAGGCTGTTTAAGGACACAATGAAGGTGGCTGTCTACAAGCCAGGAAGAGAGCCCTCACCAAATGCGACCACACTGGTACCCTGACTTTGGTGTTGTTTTTTTTTTTTTTGGTACCCTGACTTTGGATCTCTACCCTCTATAACTGTGAGAAATAATTTTCTATTGTTTAAGCTGCTGGGTCTATGGTATATTATTATGGCAGCCTGAACTATTTAACATAAGATCTAAGTGTATTTCTAAATTGTGGCATCCCTTAAATGCTAAGCTGAAAGCTTTGGCGTTGAATGAGTAGACAGTGAGAACCCGTGAAGCTGCTGGTGAAGAGGGTGGCCTTATCAAAGCCATTTTAGGAAATACATGAGTACAAGGAGTGTAGGAGGGAGAGGGTGGAGGCTGAGAGACCCAGGAGGGGGCTGCTGCACCAGTGCAGGTGAGAGGCCAGGAGAGTGGAAAATACAGCAGTGGTAGCGGATGACAGGAAGGGAGGAGATGGGAGTTGGGGTGTCAGGAGTAGGACAAGAGCTCTGTGGCTTGAGAGGATGGGAGAGAAAAGAACAAGTCAACATTGACGCAGAGGCTTCCCATCTGGGTAAGTGAGGATGTGAGGCTTTTAGCAGAAGTTGGGAAGTAAGGAGCTGAGGTGAGGGGGATGTGGAGGATTTTAAGGCTGGAAGATAGACACTAGACATCAGAATCTTGGTGGTCTAAAAAGAGAGGGCAGGCACCCTGTCCTCCTTCAAGTGTGGGCAGGAGGCTCCCAATGAAATCGGGACAAGAGCTTGACAGAAGGGAGGGAGGGAGGTACCTGTGCACCACAGAACATCTTAGGATGTCCCTCCAATGCATACGCTGATGTCCTAACCCCCAGGATCTCTAAATGTGACTTTATTTAGAGTCTTTAAAGAGGCAATTAAGTTAAAATAAGGTCGTTAAAGTGGCCCTAATCCAATATGACTTGTGTCCTTACAAAAAGGGGGAAATCAGGAGACAGACGTGTACACAGGGAGAATGCCACATGAACATGAAGGCTGCCGTCTACAAGCCAAGGAGAAGAGCCTGGAGCAGAACCTTTGCTCACAGCCCTCAGAAGGAACGAACCCTGTAGCCCCTCTGATCTCAGACTTTTGGGTTTCCAGACTCAGACAATAAATTCTGATTGTTGAAGCCACACAGTTTATGGTGCTTCCTCTAGAAAACAGCTCGAGGAGATGAATCCAGGCGCTGAGGCCCAAACCTGTTCAAAGCGAGCCAGTTCTTATTTCTTTCACTGTTGGTACCAGCGCCAGCTCCTCCCTCTGAGGCCTGCAGCAACTTGCCCTGCTTGGCTTGCTCTAAAATGAGGGCAGCACGTTGGGGCTGAGCTGGGCAGCGGGCCCTCCACACCAGGGGCCAGATGCCACACACCATGCCACAGCCACTTCACTGCAGCTCCAGGCAGTGCTGCTCCAATCTGTGGGTACCACCTTTTAGAGCAGCGAGCGTACCTATCAGGAGCTGTGGCAGCTCAGGTTCTAGAACCACGGGCCTGCAAACCAGCAGGTATGCACCCCTCCATGCAATTTAAAAATTGCTACTTATAAAACTTAACCAACAGTGTTAAGTAAACTGGAGTATAATTTCCTTGTAGTGTATTCAAAGCATGGTTTCTAAAGTGATTCATTCTTTATAATAACTCTGCAGAAGCTTGAAATCGCTTATTCTTCACCCCTCCTCTCTTTCCCCCCATTCAATGGTCCATGTTCTCTATGGAGGATGGTTACAGAAGGAAGTGCTTGGGAGTCAGACTCATCATGGTTTGGGTTCACAGACAAGAGCCTCTGGAGACGAGGACTTCTGTTTGTTTGTTTTGGCCATCCTGTGGCATGCAGGATCTTAGTTCCTCAACCAGGGACTGAACTCATGGCCCAGCAGCAGAAGCACGGGGTCTTAACCATGGACCCAGGGGGCCTTTAAGTTAGATTGCTGGAGCTTTCTCCAAGTGAGGTGAAGCTTACAATCATGATGATCACACAAGATAACTAGACTATTAGACAACTTTAAACCTGATCCCATTACCAGATCAGAATGTACACGTGCATTATGAATTAATTTTGAGAAATCCTGTGATTATCTTGGGGCCCATCCCTCTTATATTGCATTGTACTGTGTGTGTGTATTAAAAGCATTACACTGCTGATTATAAATATTTAAAATGTATAGCAGAAATAGAGACAGAGATGTAGAGAACAAACGTATGGATACCATGGGGGCAGGGGGGAGTGGGATAAATTAGGGGATTGGGATTGATGTATATACACTACTATGTACAAAACATATAATTAATGAGAACCTACTGTATAAACCCTACTCGATGCTCTGTAGTGACCTAAATGGGAAGGAAATTTTAAAAAGAGGGGATATATGTATACATAAAGCTGATTCACTTTGCTGTACAGCGGAAAGTGACACAACATTATAAGGCAACTATACTGCAAAATTTTTTTTTTAAATTAAAAAAAATGCACAACAAGCTTTGTGATTATGTTTGGACTTTTTACCTTTTAAAACATCCTGGGACCCTCAGAAAGTAAGTGGGTTGTGGCTCTGTGGGCCTCTAAGAATCTCTATGTGAAGGGAGTTTTGACAACTGATATCCATTTGTAAAGAGAGGAAGAAAAAAATGACTTTGATAAAGGGAAAGAATCTGAATACGGTTTGAAGCAATAAATGAGCATACAGAGTGCTATCACTGATTCCCAAACCAGAATGTCATTGTCCTCCTCGGACAACACTCAAACAGCCTGCGCTGAATACACGTGCTCAGTCACTCAGTCGTGTCCAACTCTGCGACCCCATGGACTGCAGCCCACCAGACTCCTCTGTCCACGGCATTTCCCAGGCAAGAACACTGGAGTGGATTGTCACTCCTTCTCCAGGGGACCTTTCAGACCCAGGGATGGAACCTGGGTCTCCCGCATCTCCTGCATTAGCAGGTGGATTCTTCACCACCGTGCCATCTGGGAAGCCCCTCCATTGAATATACTCACTGTTATAATAAACAGTTAGAAAAATATGTGGAAATTCCAGCAGGGCTGAACCCAAACACCCGTCAATTCAGGCCCCACTTCCTGGTTCCACCCTGCCTCTGACGGGAACAGATGGAACGGACATGGAAGGCTGGTCCCCTGATTCAGTGACCTGTAAAGACCCTGGAGGTCACTGGGCAGGTGATGGTCCAGGTGGAGGGATGTGAAACATCAGCAAGACTGGGATTCTGTGGAAACTGAGGGACTTGGTTCAATATAAATTCCTGGAAAGCATCCCTTTGTGCCTGTTTGAGGGTGTTCCAGGAACCTTCCAACAGGTGGAGGAAGGGGTGGAATATGCTTTTTGGAAAATCTGACCTGAGTATCTCACTTCAGCCATGAGCCAGATCAAGGCCAAGGATACCTGGCCAGATACAGTTGGGGGCAGAAAAGGGCTTAATCGCAGCTTCTAGTAGGGATTGGGACACTCTCACAGAGAGAAATGAGGTTCAAAATAGAGGACGTCTCTCAAGTACTTAGAGACAGGTTTAGCGCAGGGAGTAGTGAGCAGGCGCCCCCAAGGAGTCAACGTAAATACGGCCGATGGAATCTGCTGGAGCCAGGCAGGGGGCACCCTGTGTGGCATGTCTGCGCATGATTCTACAGAACCCCAAAGTCACGGTGTGCCGACTACTGTGTCTGTGTCTGGAGCTTGTCTAGGGAGTGGTACATACACGCAAATATGTATGTCTCAGTTCTGAACTAATGTCTAGGTTCTGAACTCGAGGGCTGTGATTTCAATTTCATTCTGAATGAGATTTCTTAAATGCCTATTGTATGCCTCCTCTAGGCTAGGCCACTGCATACCCACTGGTTCCTGGATTTCTCATGGTAACCCATTTTTCAGATGAGGAAATGGAGGCTCTGAGATGTAAAGTGACTGTCCCTAAATTAATAACTGACAGGCACAGAGCTGGGCATGGACTCCAGGCCCTCGAAGTTCCCATTTTTCCCCCATCCAGGTCTTTACTGCCTCTCCCCACTGCCGCCACGCATATTCCTAGAGTCTGGCCCCAGAAGATAAAGACTGAATGTTACATTGATCTGAATGATTGACAAGGATGACGATGTCACCATAAAGGCAAAGAGGTGTGCCTTTGCCACCAAGACTCCGCGGGTGGCCACCTTCCCTTTCTGGTCCCTAAGGGTGTCACCTTCAGCCTCACATGAGCAATATAACCATTGGCAACACTCCTTTACCTAAATACACAGTATGATGCCTAGATCAGTAATATGATAATTAGCCAAATAACAATAATGAACTTTTTATGAAGCACTTATTCTGTGTAAGGCCTTGTAGAGTTGAGAGTGGGCTAGAGGTATCTATGGCCTGGGTTCAAGTCCCATCTTGCCCACTTACAAGTCAAGTGACCTTCCTCAAGCTATTAAACTCTCTGGGCCTCGGTTTATTCATCTGTAAAATGGGAGCAGTAACAGTATTCCATTGGGTTGGGTTGGAGATTAAATGAGATTATGGATCTAAACTGCTTGACACAATGTCTGCCATTGCTCAACACATATTATTTCTTATCATGAATAGCAGATGCGGTCATTTTGTATGGTATCTTATTTCTTCTTCCTCACAACTCCACGAGCCTATTATCCACTATGAGTTTCAGTGTGGATGCTAATCAGCTGTTTGACCAAGGTCACTGGGAGGAGGAGACCAAACCTGGGTTGACCCCTGAGCTGAGACCGTGACCCCAGTGCTGTGGGTGAGCCCAGGGAATAGAACGGCCACACCCCCACAAAGTGGTGTTGTTGTCAGCGTTATTGTTATTTTTATCCTGACATCATTAGCGTGCAGTGAGTCAGGGCTGACTTAGAAAGCTTCCCTGAAGCATGCTGGGTTGTTGCTGAGAAGCAGAGGGTTGGGCTGGTTTGCCTTCATCCAGACACAGCTTGGAGGGGTCTGGTTGCCTGCTTTCGGTCTTCAGCAAAGCCAGCAGTACTGGCCGCTTGGGGTGCTTGCTCCTGAAGAGAGGGGCCCTGGACACCTCTGACCCTCTGAAGACTGGGAACCCATAAGCACTCCCCTTTATGCCTTATAATTTGGAGCTCTGCAGAGAGGCTAGTCAGGGAGGCCGACACTTCCCTGGAAGGAGGGAAAAGCTTCTCAACAGATTTTGACATTTTGAAAGGCAACAAGCCCTATGTCCCCAGGGGTGAGGAAATGCCAGGTTGCTGATGAGGTGGTGGGGATGGGGTGGGCAGGGAGATTTTGAAATGAAAATAATCTCTCTGACTATCTGGCTGCCTTTGTCAGCAAGAGGCTAGAGAGAGGGGCAGTGGGCTAAGTAAGAAAGAAGAACCCCATGGAAATGCCACTTCCCCCAGACCCAAGACCTCTTACACTCACTAAGGGTTGGACGGATATTTAATTTGTATATGAAAATAGACATTCTACCTCCAAGCATGACACAGTTCCACTCCTACCCCTTAGGAAAGCAAATCAGGCAGGCAAGAGAAATAGGTGCTTAATAAGAAAGGAAACAGAGAAGGGCTTGAGTCAAATCCTACAGTTTCGTGGGAAGAATGAACAAATAGCACCTTCTTACTAATCTAGGGGAACGTTTCCACTTAGAAGGGTTATTATGTACGGGGCTTTGAGAATGGTGTCAAAACTCAAAGTGGCTCAGGTGGAATTAGCATCAGAGACAACCTCAGCAATCAAATAACAATCCTTAGTAAGAAAAAGAAACATAGTTTGTCACCCCTGGTGGTTTCTTTTAAAACTATAAGGCTTTCCCCAACTTTCTTCTAGGCAAACTCCTACATGATCTCCAAAACCCAGATCAAAAGGTCACCTCTTCTGGTAAGTCTTTTCTTATGCCTGCCGAGGTGTCCATGACCCCACAGTATCTTATGCCCCTCTCTATTTTAGGATTACACTGTCTGTGTGTGTTATCTCCCCACATGCATCCATGAAGGTCTTGAGGGCAGGGAGGGCAAAGTTTGCTCGCTTATGCTTATACCCCAGAGTTGTGTGTGTGGCAGTATTGAGTGACTATCTAGCTGTGTGATGGGTGAACGGATTCATTCTATCCACCAGTGCAGGCCAGATACAACTTGTCAGGGGATGTTAAAGATAAGCATCCCCAAGTCATTCATACACTATATTCTAGTGACCAGGGATTTGAGTCTCACTGGCTCTACCCACTGCTGACCCAAGCTATCAAGAGAAATGACCACTAGGTATAGGCGCGCATCTCAGATTTCTGAGGCTAACTTAAGAGAAGGTGCTTCTACGGCAGAATTTCTGTTGAATTTGGACAAATGAGAGTGTCAAGGAAAATGGGGCAGACCATAATCTTCCTTCAGGGACCTAACAGTTGTCAGAGTCAGGAAGTCCTTTCTCATGTAGCCTGCATCTCTCCCACTTCACCTGGGCTCTGTTGCCTTTTGCCAAGTCTTTGCCGGGAAAATGCAGACCAGCTGCTCTTCCACCAGCTCCTATTGGCAGGTAGTAGCTGGGCCTCTCCTGGTGTTATTAACAATGCTCCCCCCTCCTTGGATGTCTAAAAAAGCAGCGATTGTGGGTTACAAATGGACAGAAGGGAGCCGATTCCAAGCGCTGCAGGTAGAGTGGCTTTGAGCAGATAGAGAAGAGGCTGAACATAGGAGCTGGTCTTTCAGGTGAGAAAGAAAATCATTGGGTTTCCTATTAATTTGCTTCACCTGGGAAATATTTCTGAGCCCTATGGCTGTGGAGGTGTCTAGCAGGAGGTAGCCGAGCTGTTTGCTTAGCTCTGGGATTTCACTATAACTGAGCACTTGGGTCTCTGCGTCCTTTTAGCTCTATTTCTGAGAGGCATTTGGAAAATTGAGTCTCAGAGAGCAGAGCCTGGATAATCTTACAGGCCAGTGATTTTGAAGCTTATTTTGGGTCACAGACTAACAGCAAGGACTTGATAACATTCAAGGAGTAAGTCCAAGCACTGCTGGTCTGCATGTCACAATTCCAGGATCTCCCATGTCTAAAGATGTTTGGCTGTCTTAACCTCAGGAAGACTATCTTTCCCCCCTTTCTCCAGCAGCCTTTCTCCTCCACAGAAATGGAGTTTCCATTTTAGAGGCAGCCTTAAGGCAAGTTCTCAGCACCTTCCCCTAATTGCTATGGACTGAATGTTTATGCCCCTCCTCCACCAAATTCATCTGTTGAAACCTAACCTTTATGTGATGGTATGTGGAGGTGGGGCCTTTGGGAGATGAAGTGATGAGGGTGGAGTGCTCATGAATGGGATTAGTGCCCTTATAAAAGAGATTCAGAGAGATCCTTTGCTATTCTGCCACGTGAGGGCACAGTCATAGGAAGCAGTGGGTAATCTTGAGACAGAACACTTGGTTGCATAGCAAACACATAAGAATATTCTTCATTCTTACAAAACATGAAATCTTTCTCATCTTCGCTGAAATGTGTGAATCTCTTGGTCCATACCTACCTACCACTTATCCTAACTATTATAAGAAAACCAACAGTGCTAATGTTATAATAAGTGATAATGAACAGTTGGTGGTAGTGAGAGGGGCACAGGAGGGAGAGGTGGGGATTGTGGCAAATTGGAGAGTCCATGCCCTGCGTAGTGGCAGCAGCAGTTACTGTCTGGGCAGACTATTTCCCCATAAGAATATAGGCTCAGTGTGGTCAGATTGTCCATATTTGTAAGAGAAGTTGCAAATATGATAGTTACATAAAAAACTGAAACACTGGCAATAAATTCAAAGTATAAATATAAGTTGTCTGTAGGACAATATAGTGTAAGCCTAACAAATCATGTCTACAGCCTGGATCTTGCCTGAGTCTGCCTCTCTCTGCCCTTCTTTGTCTTGGGAGGGGTCGCATTATGGCAACACCCTTTATTTTCAATTGAGAAAATATGAAGAAAACTCAATCTATTTGTTCACTTAACCATTGACAGATAACGATAGTCCTCACACTCACAGTGTGGCCTGGATTTTTGAGGACAGCATAATAGAGAACTGAAATTGTGCCTTGTCCACCAAACATTCACAGGTGTCACTGCAGGAGTCAGAGTGCTTGGCCACTGACCTACTATGGGATCCCTGATGTCCTTCTTTTCCTGGCCAACCCCTGGCAGCTAAGGGAAGCAAGTTCCACTGACGCTCTGGAGTGTCCCATCCTCCCCCATGAAGCTACATACAGAGGCTATGAGTCACTGCTTACATGGGTTGGTGGTGAAAAGTGCTGCCCCAAGACTAAGCACTGAAAGAAACAGCTTGGCAACCTGGCCTGTGCCATCCAAGGCTTGAGGTGGGTGGAGGGAAGGAAGAAGACGGCCACTCCAATAGTACTCTGCTGCAGTGCAGGCGAGGGGTGGGAAATTCACATGCTGCACCAGCGTTGCTCTGTTACCTGCCTGGGCAGGTGAGAAACAGGCTCTGCTAATCTCTAGCCAGATCTAGACACTCTCAGGAAACCATATTGACTCTGCTGTTAAAACACTCTTCAGCAAATTGGCAAAGTCTGGTAACACTCTAAGCTGGGAAAGCTGTGGTGAAATAGTCATTCTCCTATTTAGCAGATAGGAATGGTGCAACCTCTGTGGTGAGCAATCTGGCCATTTTTGCCCAAGTCACAACTATATATGACCTTTGACTCAACAACTGCTTCTAGGAATTTATTCTTTCGATAAGCCCACCCATCTGCCAATGAGGTATTTGGACAAGGTCATTCATTATAGAGATGTCGAGGCAAAATATTGGTGATGGGCCACGTGTTCATTTTGGAGGCCTGGTTCAATAAATAAATTAAAGGAATATTATGCAGCCATGAAAAAAGAACCAGGACTCTTCAACTACTAATTAGGACTAGTCTCCAAGATACATTGATACCTGAAAGAACAAGGTACAAAACAATACAGGCATATGGTGGAGATGTTGTGGGTTCATTTCTGGACCAATAGTAATCCAGCAAATATCACAATAAAGTGAGTCACCTGAGCTTTTTGGCTTCCCAGTGAATATAAAAGTTACATGCATTTTTACACTGTACTATGCCTGTGTGCATCTTAGTCGCTTCAGTAGTATCTGACTCTCTGTGACCCTATGGACTGTAACCCACCAGGCTCCTCTGTCCATGAGATTCTCCAGGCAAGAATACTGGACTAGGTTGCCATACCCTCCTCCAGGGGATCTTCCCAACCCAGGGATCAAACCTGCATCTCTTACATCTCCTGCATTGGCAGGCGGGTTCTTTACCACTAGTGCCACATGGGAAGCCCATTCTGTACTTTCTATACTGTAGTCTATATGCTGTGTAATAACCTTTTGTTTAAAAATAGACATACTTTAGCTTAAAAATAATGCAATCAAAACCACAATAAGGTACCATCTCATGCCAGTCAGAATGGCTGCTATCAAAAAGTCTACAAACAATAAATGCTGGAGAGGGTGCGGAGAAAAAGGAACCCTCTTACACTGTTGGTGGGAATGCAAACTAGTACAGCCACCATGGAGAACAGTGTGGAGATTCCTTAAAAAACTGGAAATAGAACTGCCATACAACTCAGCAATCCACTGCTGGGCATACACATTGAGGAAACCAGAATTGAAAGAGACACGTGTACCCCAATGTTCATCGCAGCACTGTTTACAAAAACCAGGACATGGAAGCAACCTGATATCCATTGGCAGACAAATGGATAAGAAAGCTGTGGTACATATACACAATGCGATATCACTCAGCCATGAAAAAGAATGCAATTGAATTATTTCTAATGAGGTGGATGAAACTGGAGCCTATTATACAGACTGAAGTAAGTCAGAAAGAAAAACACCAATACAATATACTAATGCATATATATATATGGAATTTAGAAAGATGGTAACGATAACCCTATATGTGAGATAGCAAAAGAGACACAGATGTATATAACAGACTGTTGGACTCTGTGGGAGAAGGTGAGGGTGGGATGATTTGAGAGACCAGCATTGAAACATGTATAATATCATATGTGAAA
>SJYV01020146.1:936959-948002 GCA_006410875.1 Neotragus pygmaeus
AAGGAAACCAGAATTGAAAGAGACACATGTACCCCAATGTTCATCGCAGCACTGTTTACAAAAACCAGGACATGGAAGCAACCTGATATCCATTGGCAGACAAATGGATAAGAAAGCTGTGGTACATATACACAATGCGATATCACTCAGCCATGAAAAAGAATGCAATTGAATTATTTCTAATGAGGTGGATGAAACTGGAGCCTATTATACAGACTGAAGTAAGTCAGAAAGAAAAACACCAATACAATATACTAATGCATATATATATATGGAATTTAGAAAGATGGTAACGATAACCCTATATGTGAGATAGCAAAAGAGACACAGATGTATATAACAGACTGTTGGACTCTGTGGGAGAAGGTGAGGGTGGGATGATTTGAGAGACCAGCATTGAAACATGTATAATATCATATGTGAAATAGATTGCCAGTCCAGGTTTGATGGATAAGGCAGGGTGCTCAGGGCTGGTGCACTTGGATGACCCTGAGGGATGGGATAGGGAGGGAGGTAGGAGGGAGGGTCAGGACGGGGAACACATGTATACCCATGGCTGATTATATTATAAAGTAATTAGTCTCCAATTAAAATTTAAAAATGCAACTGGAAAAATGGCACCAATAGACTTGCTCAATGCAGGGTTGCCACAAACCTTTAATTCACACACACACACAAATAATACATGTAATAAAATGAAGCGCAATAGCATGAGGTTTGCCTGTATGTATGATGTGTTCTCATTTGTGTAAAAACATATGAAAATAATGTGTATGTATTTGTTTGTCTATGCATAAAACATTGCTAAAAGGACCACAAAAATGATGGATAATGAACACTGCTTGCCTCTGGGGAGTGAAGCTGTGTGGCTGGGATGAGGGAAGAGAGAAGAAGCTTTTACCATCTATCTTTTTTACCTTTTAAATTCAGAATCATGTGAATATCTTTCTTGGTAGAAACAATGAAAATTTGAAAACTGGCAAGCTAGCAAACAAAACCCACCAAATCAAAGCCCAAAGCCACAGTCCAGGGTAAGTGCTGCTGGCTCAGTCCATTTCTCCAGCCACAACGGCTGGTTTTCTCCCCAGGGTGGTTTGGCACTTGTCTTCCCAAGAACATTCAGGGAACCGTGGAGTGTGGGCACAGGCTGACACCACCACTTACCTGCTCCTTCTCTGAGTATGGGTTGTTGAGGACGACAGGCATGTTGCCCTTCCCCCACAGGTCATTGAAGACTCGGTCGTTCTCCACGCCGAGAGGCAGAGGTTTGTGTGACTTGCCGTCCAGGTCTCTGAAAAGCAAGGTGGGAGAGGTTGAGGAAGACGCGACACCTGGAGTGGCTGGCTGGTCACCCTGGTCTGAAAGCCCTGAGTCCAAGAAGAACCCTCAGGGTTCACCCACATGACCCTCCACAGAGCCAGTGAGCTTTGGGTCCGCAGTCTGCTGCTTCGTAGGATCAAGCATGAAGGTGAGCTTAATTGACTTGATACCCCCAGGTGGCACATACCTGTTGTGCAGAGATAGTTTCAGGATGTCTGTGACAGAGACTTCGTTCCTCCCTCCCCTGCCCCCGATTTCCTGATCTAGGAAGCCAGGAGGCCCCTCTCCTAGCAGAATCCCATGCAGAACCCCTGGACAGCTTAGCATCCATGAAAACTAATGGTGGAAGATACAGGAAGCAGGAGGGATAGGTCAGAAAACCAGTCCTGTGGGCCAGGGTGGTGAGTCACACCAACGGCAACCAGGGCACTGATCACAAGGCTAATGGTACCAGCCCAGGATACACAGGAATGACTCTGAAAATAAGGGGAACACAGCGACAAAAACTATTAATACTGTTGGTGTTGATTAAGCACTTACTGGTGTGTCAAGCACTCAACATACGTTTTAGTGAATTTAGCCCTTGGGACATCCCGATGAGGTCGGTATGAGTGTTTGTCACTGCTGTGCAGATGGCATAAGTGAGACAGAAGCTAAGTCACTCAAGGTCACAGTATTGCAGTCTGTCGCTGTTGCTCAGTTACTAAGCCCAACTCTTTGTGACCCCATGGACTATAGCACACCAGGCTTCCTTGTCTTCCACTATCTCCCAGAGTTTGCTCGAATTCATGTCCACTGAGTTGGTTTTCCAGCCTGCTCGTCACGTTTATTCTGAAGTGGAGGCTGTTACTATCACCCTCACTTATCATCACCACCATCAGCACCATCATTCTCACGACTGTCAGCATCACCACCCAACGTTTCCTTATCAGCATCAGCATCACTGTCACCACAGCCATCATAAGTGTGCGCATCAACACCAGTGCTGACATCATCATTTTCATTATTGCCAAAATCATTCTCATTCTTCTCATCACCACCTCCTTCGTCCCATCAGATTCTTCATGCTCATCACCACGTTCATCACCACCTTGCACTCATTATCAGATGAGGGAACAGGCTCAGAGAGGTTAAACCACTCACCTAAGTCTCACAGTCAGGGTTGAAGGAGTTGGGGTTCAAACCCAGGCTTATTCCTGCTCTAACCATGGAGCTTTCCCGGCTCTCTGCCCTTGAACTCGGATAAGTTCAGGAAGAGGCTGTCTTGGCTGGACAGGCTGACCATCCTCTGAGCTGGAGGGAAGTCGTGGCTGAGATGGGACTGACTGTATCAAAACCCAGACCTCCCAGCCTGCCTCACCTCATCTCTATCCTTCTGTCTTCCTGCTTTCTAACCGTCTGCCTCTTTCCAACCCTCCCGCCCAACTTCACTCGATGGCATCTGTCTGTTCCCCAGCTTTGGGCAATGCGGCTTGCTCTGCGGTCCATCTCACTTTTGGTCCCAGGTGTGGAGGCGGGCCGTATCCAGCTCTCCATCCTATGTTCCCAGCTTTGGGGACTCTTGGCTCCATAAATTCCCCCAGCTCCCAACCTGGTGCTGATGGTCATTTGGGATGAATCAGAGGCCAGGGCCCAAACTCTGAGTGTGAGGCCCTAAGTGGCCCCTCTGGCTGCTCGGATGGGGCTACCCAGAATCCCCTCCTTGCTTTGTCTCACAGCATCCTGGTGGCCCACGCTGAAGCCACTTCTGCTCATCTTGCTTGGAGAGGTCTGCAGTTTTAAGAGGGAACATTTTGTTTTACTCTCTTAAAAATGTCTCCAAAACACACCAGGAGTGGTTCTTGATTACAGATACTTCCCAAGTCAATGGTAATAAACAGAGGCATTGTCTGTGGAGATGGCTGTTCTAAATGTCACGCAGCCCCTCTCAGCGCGAAAACTCCTGTTCCTAGGATGTCATGTGACCATAAGTGGGGAATCAGCAGAGAAGAGAGGAGTTTAGCGCTATTTGAGTGTTGGTAATGTACCAGGTAACAGCACAGAGGTTATTTCACTTCCTCTCAGCAGATATTAAAAGCTTCCCTATTTTACAGATGCAAAAACTGAGACCAGAGAGGTTATGTCAATTTCCCAAGGTTTCTCAGTAAACACAAAGCAGAGCTGGGATTTGAAACTAGGTCTGACTGATGCTCGGCCCAGATCCTTCCTTTTTTGTAAACAGACTGGGAAAACGATTCAGGATACGTAGGATAAGCCAGAGGCTAAAGAGCTAGGAATCTAGCATCTCTCACTGAATGAGGCCCGTTTACAAAGATTACAGGGTACGATTACCCAGATGACTCTTAAATGGCTCACACGGCTTGTCTTGTGTGGATCTGCAGGGAGAGGTGCTTTTATCATCATCCTTTGCTTTTTTTTTTTTTAAAGCCTTTAACACTTTTGTTTAAATAATATATTTGAAGTGTTTTGTCAACACAAACTTATGTAAGAGCCCTGTGATGAGCCGGGGAAGAATACTTTTATTTGAGACAATTGTCATGAGGTGAATGAAACTAGAGCCTGTTTTACAGAGTGAAGTCAGTTAGAAAGAGAAAAGCAAATGTTATGTGTTAACACATATCTACGGAACCTAGAAAAATGGGACTGATGAACCCGTTAGCCTGGCAGGGATAGAGATGCAGAAGTAGACGGTGGTCTTGAGGACATAGCAGGGGAAGGAGAGGGTGGGAAGGATAGAAGAGAGTCGGATGGACATATGTACACCACCATACATGAGAGAGACCGCCAATGGAAGCTGCTGGATGACANTTTTTTTTTTTTTAAAGCCTTTAACACTTTTGTTTAAATAATATATTTGAAGTGTTTTGTCAACACAAACTTATGTAAGAGCCCTGTGATGAGCCGGGGAAGAATACTTTTATTTGAGACAACTGTCATGAGGTGAATGAAACTAGAGCCTGTTTTACAGAGTGAAGTCAGTTAGAAAGAGAAAAGCAAATGTTATGTGTTAACACATATCTACGGAACCTAGAAAAATGGGACTGATGAACCCGTTAGCCTGGCAGGGATAGAGATGCAGAAGTAGACGGTGGTCTTGAGGACATAGCAGGGGAAGGAGAGGGTGGGAAGGATAGAAGAGAGTCGGATGGACATATGTACACCACCATACATGAGAGAGACCGCCAATGGAAGCTGCTGGATGACACAGGGAGTGATGACCCAGGGGAGAGCGATGGGGATGGATGGGAGGGAGGCCCCAGAAGGAGGGGATACGACTTGCTTTACTGTACAGCAGAAACCAACACAACACTGGAAAGCAATTATCCTCCAATTTAAAACAGGAATATTTTTAACATGGGATCACAGGGAACATCCTTCAGCATCTGGCAAGGAGTTATTTTGCCTCTCTGCACTCAGGGACAAAATCAGGAGGAGATTTAGGTAGGTTCTGAATTCCCACTCCCCACCCCCAGTTTTCAGTAAAAGTCAGCTCTGAGGGAGATAAGCAGTTTATTGCCATGACTTTTCTCAGCCTGGGACGTGACTGTTTGCTAGGTCTGTACGGGCAGTGCGATCCATGGGCTGTGGATTGGATGGAGCTGGGTTCAACTCTCAGCTTTGCTGGTTGTAAGCTGTGTGACTTTGGATATTTTGGCTACTTAACCTTTCTAATTCTCAGTATCAATTCAGTTCAGTTCAGTTGCTCAGTTGCTCAGTTCAGTTCAGTTGCTCGACTCTTGGCCTCCCTGTTCATCACCATCTCCCTAAAATAGTGCTGATAATAAAACCCAGTTCCCGGGGTTACTGCAACAATTACAGGAGGTAAGGCTCACAGCACTTAGCCTGTGGCATCTGCTATTGCTTTGACTGCTGATGTGTTTGTAGGTTGATCAGACAGAAACAGAGGAAGGAAAATGCTAGTTCTTTCTAAAACAGTCAAGATTCCTCTAAGTCAACATGGTCTAGGAGAACGTTCTCAGTCAATGGAAACATTCTACATCTGCTTGCGTTTTGGGTATTTTAGCCATGGCCCACATGAAGCAGCTGAATACTTGAAATGTGCTTAGGGACTTCCCTCGTCGTCCAGGGTTAAGACTCTGCGTTTCCACTGCAGGGGTCATGAGTTCAGTCCCTCGGTGGGGCACAAAGCTCCCCTGTGTGGCTCGGCTGAAAAAAAGCGCCTGTTGTCACTGAGGAATTAATCGAATCTTTAATTTCATTTCACTTTAATTAGCCATATATAGTTAGTGGCTATAGCACTGGGTGGTGCTGGCCAAAGCCTTAATATCTCTAAAGATTGAAGGCATGTATGGCTTCTAACTGAGAAAGGGGTGTTTTCCCTGAGGGCTTATGGAGGCACAGGCAGGGATGTCTGCACTCAGACACTTCTTTTTTAAGTGAAGGAGAGCTGACTTACAATGCTGGATTAGTTTTAAGTGTACAGCAAAGTGATTCAGTTACACATACGTATATTGCTATTGTTTAATCACTAAGTTGTATCTGACTCTTTCAGGACTCCATGCACTGTAGTCTGCCAGGGTGCTCTGTCCCTGGGATTTCCCTGGCAAGGATATTGGAGTGGGTTGCCATTTCTTTTTCATGGGTTCATATACATATATATGTGTATATATGTTATATATACATTACATATTTGTACATATACATATAAATGCACATATATTATATACAAGGCTTCCCAGGTGGCTCAGTAGTAAAAAAAAAATTCTGCCTGCCGATGCAGGAGCTGTAGGAGGCATGGGTTTGATCCCTGGGTTGAAAAGATCCCCTGGTGTAGGAAACGGTAACCCACTCCAGTATTCTTGCCTAGAGAATCCCATGGACAGAGGAGCCTGGCAGGCTGTGGTCTATGGGGTCACAAAAAGTCAGACATCACTGAGCTACTAAGCACAGCAGAGAGTGTATTTGATTTACAATGTTGTGTTAGTTCAGGTGTAGCAAATCGATTCAGTGATATACAAACACACACACACACACGTTTTCAGATTCCTTTCCATTATTATAAGATATTAAGTATAGTTTCCTGTGTTATGCAGTACAACCTTGTTTTTGAAAACTATTTTCTACACAGTAGTGTGCAAATGTTAATCCCACACTCTCATCTTCCCCCTTCCACTAGACGTTTGCTTTCTATATCTATGAGTCTATTTCTACTTTGTAAATAAGCTCATTTGCATCACTTTTTTAGATCCCATATATAGGTGGTATGACATGGTATTTATCTTTGTCTGACTTACTTCACTCAGTACGATAATCTCTGGGTCCATCCATGTTGCTGCAAATGGCATTGTCTCATTCTTTTTTATGGCTGAGTAATTGCCCATTGAGCTATTATGTCTTGTTCACAGAGCCCAGGAATCTGGGAATTCTCTGCTTCCTTTCCAGACTCCCCGCTTCCATCACTCTTAGCCCCGACCTCCACTCTCCTTTCTTCCCAGGGAGTACACTGTGTCCATTCCTATGTCCATCCTTGCCCTCCCTGGAATGTCCTTTCATCTCCCCTGTCAAGAGTCAACTCCTACTCACCCTTACAAGGCCCACTTCACACACCACCTCTCCTGGGGGTTAAATAAGATCATGCTTGTAAAATGCCTAGTAGACAGTCAGCTCTGACCAAACATGAACTGTATTTGATCCCCGGGTCAGGAAGATCCCCTGGAGAAAAGAATGGCTACCCATTCCAGTATTCTTGCCTGGAGAATCCCATGGAGAGAGGAACCTAGTGGGCTACAGTCCACAGGGTTGCAAAGAGCTGGACACAACTGAGTGACTAACATCTAACTTGTGGCAATTGAAGTCCAGAGAGATTAGGTAACTTGTCAAGATCACACCACCAGTGAGAAGCAGAAGAAATTTTGCAATTAAATGTCTCCTCCTTGCTGCCCTCTTCATTGAGAATCACTGAGAACAGGGCTTGGCGGGGGTGCATTTGATTGGATTTCACACTCATGAAGAACCTCAAATTTGGATATCGAATGTTTCCCCCCAAATGAGGTGATGGTAGTGAATGTGTTTATCCACTAAATGCAATTCTGTTAACTCCAGGCTATTGTTTCTTCATTTAAGCAAATACACTGGGAGCCCACAGATGGAGGTAGATGGGGCCTGGCCTGACTTCTGAGAAGCCTGAATGGTGACTCTCCTTGGCCAGTACTTTTGAGTCTTGGTCCTGCCCAGGTGTCTGAGGGATTTTGATTTAGATCAGAAATTCTCAGCCTGTAACTACTGATATTTGGGTTCAGATAATTCTTTGTGGTGGGGACTGCCCTGTGCATTGGAGAATGTTTAACAGCATCCTTGGTCTCTCCTCACTAGACACCAGTAACATCTCCATCACCAGCTGTGACAACTGAAAACATCCCCAGGAGATCAATCAATGTCCCCGTGGGGAGGGGAGGAATTAGACTCCTCCCTATTGAGAAGTAGGCTTAGCTTCAGTCAAGGACCCCAAACCCATGTTTCCCAGCTCTCCCATCCCTGTTCCACACCCACCCAGGGGGTCTATGAGGATTTATTTACTAGTTGTCCCTTGTTCCCAGACGGGACTGAGAAACCTGCTTTCGCTCAGTGGCTCCCACATCTGCTTAGTGTCCTTATTCCCCTGAAGAGACATCCTCCAGTGAACCTGGCATTGTGGCAGAGTAGCGAGGCCAGAGCCATCCTGCGGTCCAGCTTGGTGGTTCCCCAACATCAGGGTGCATCAGAGTCAATTGAGGGGCTTGTTAAAACTCCCCCCAGCCCAACTCCAGAGAGTCTGAAATAGTGGGAAGCCTGGGATCTGCATTGTCAAAAGCAGCCACATCGGCCAAGGACACCTGTGAAGACCTGCTCCCCTGGGAGAGCCCTGAGCTGGGCTCGTGCAGTGAGCAGCCAGGTGCCCTCCTGGCTAGAAGCACTCCCCTCCCCCAGCTCTCCTCCTCCCCTGCCTTAGTGTGAGGCTCTCCCTCCTACCTGGCGAGCATCTTCTGTGCTTCTTGGCAAGAACTAAACTAAAGCCCTTTCCTTCCACTTCACTAGGTGGATCCTCAAACTCAAGCCAAGAGTCGGTCTAGCATCTCTAAACCTTCTGAGGATCTTTGCCAGATCCTTCCAACCAATGCTCCCTGATCTCTCGGGCATGGGGATGGGGGTCCCAGGCCAGACTCCACAGGCAGTTTGCACATGTGTCGGTTGGCCCCATGCTGACCACTAGCATCCCCTGACCAAGGACCCATGATGGGGAGCAGGTGGGCCAGGACTGGGCGCAGGGCGCAGCCTGGAGGTGGGGGCCACCCACTCCGGCCCAGCCAGGCGAGGAGGCCGCCGAGGAGCAGCTGGTCCTGGCAGGAAGCCCTGCTCGCATCTCGCGGCAGACACCACGCTCGCTCCAACTCCCCTCCTCGCCCTCCGCGCTCCAACAGTCTTTGGCTTCTGCTTCTACCTGGTTGCAGATTCTGAGAGCTGAGTTGGAGCAGGAAGACTTGGGGGGCTGTGCAAGTGGGTGTGGGGTCGCTGTGCAGCTTTCCTTCTAGATTCCATCATGCTGGAGTTTGGGGGCTTGGCTCTTGATAAAGGTTTGTTCTTCAGAGCAGGAATTCCATGGTGAGTGTAGCAGCTGAGAAGCGAGGCGAGGGCCTCTGGGCTCCAAAACCACCATGACTCTCATTGCTAAAATCACAGAAGCTGGGCAGGATTCTCCAACTCATGTCTGTAGGCCCCAGGCTAGGGGGATGGGGCTGAATTTGGGTCCCAGCTCCTAAGGCCGACTGTCTTACTGGGATGTGACTTCTTGCTAACAGCCCCTCTGAGATATAAATATATATATATATATATATTTTTTTTTTTTTGAGAGAGAGAGGCTGGGAATTGGTTTTAATGTAAAATATCTTGATGTATCTATTTTGCCACAAATTCACTTTTTAAGAAAAAGCTTTTTGGCCATGCCCCATGGCATGTGGGATCTTAGTGTCCCGAGCAGGGATTGAACCCACATCCCTTGCATTGTAAGGTGGATTCTTAACCACTGAACCACCAGGGAAGTTCCAAGGTGTGTTGTTTTAAGGCACCAAGGTTGTGGTCATTTGTTAACAGCAGCCACAGGAATGATGGCAGATACAACAAGCAGGTGTTGGGATGGTTGATGGCCCTGCCTCTGTGTCTATGTCTGACCTCACTGCCTATCGCTTACTTCCTACTTGCTACACTCAAGGCCTCCCTTCAGTTCCTTGAACATCCCAACCTTGTTCCTGCCTCAGGATCTTTGCTCCTGCTGTGCCCTCTGCGAGGAACACCTTTGCCTAGATTTCGCAAGGTTCTCACCTGCTGGCCTTGGTACAAATGCCTGCAGAGAGGTTTTCCCCAACCTTCTGGTCTAACATGATACCCAACCCCAAGCCACTTCTCTTGAAGTCGCTGTATTATCTCCTTCACAGCACATATTGCTATCTAAAATGACTGCATGTGTCTATTTATTACTCCTTGCGTGTTGTCTATGAGATGACTCTGTAGTGGATCATCAGTGGATCCCCAGCTCTGAGGACAGTATCTGAGGCAGAATAGATGCTCCATAAATATCCAGTGACTGAGAGATGCTGAGAAGCCCTCAGTTACATGCAATGTGAGGTGGGTGAGCTTATTTCCCTTCCAGAATGAGGGACTGGGTGCCCACTAGGCCCAGGTAGCAGGGACATGCATGAGAGGAGGTCATAGAGCAAGTGCATTAACTGGTGTAAACAGGACCCCCGTCCCCTGCCTGGAAAAGAATGCATGGTGGTTGGGCACACACACCCCCACCCCTCACATACACCCCCCACACACACCCACACACACCCCACACACACCCACACACACCCCCTCCTGCACTGTATGTCTGTGTCCGCATGTTTTTCTCTTTCAAATGAACAAGTGCAAGAATTCTCCTGTCTTAGAGCCCTTGTCAGTACATCACAGGCAATTAGGGACCCACATAGTTTAGGAAACTTAGTTACTTTATGGTTATGAAATGCATGTAAACTTCTTCAAATAAGACAAAATGTGATAACATGATGAGTGATGATATCTTTTTTGCTTTCACTCAGGGCTACCCCACCAATGAAGTTATTTCCCCATTTCTCTAGTTGATAATTGGGATATATGTTATTCTATATTTTCTTGTCAACTAGCTTTGGAAAGTAAAGGAAGGTCAAANGTTCCTGCCTCAGGATCTTTGCTCCTGCTGTGCCCTCTGCGAGGAACACCTTTGCCTAGATTTCGCAAGGTTCTCACCTGCTGGCCTTGGTACAAATGCCTGCAGAGAGGTTTTCCCCAACCTTCTGGTCTAACATGATACCCAACCCCAAGCCACTTCTCTTGAAGTCGCTGTATTATCTCCTTCACAGCACATATTGCTATCTAAAATGACTGCATGTGTCTATTTATTACTCCTTGCGTGTTGTCTATGAGATGACTCTGTAGTGGATCATCAGTGGATCCCCAGCTCTGAGGACAGTATCTGAGGCAGAATAGATGCTCCATAAATATCCAGTGACTGAGAGATGCTGAGAAGCCCTCAGTTACATGCAATGTGAGGTGGGTGAGCTTATTTCCCTTCCAGAATGAGGGGCTGGGTGCCCACTAGGCCCAGGTAGCAGGGACATGCATGAGAGGAGGTCATAGAGCAAGTGCATTAACTGGTGTAAACAGGACCCCCGTCCCCTGCCTGGAAAAGAATGAGATGTGTATAAGAGA
>SJYV01020146.1:948118-1010290 GCA_006410875.1 Neotragus pygmaeus
GCCTGGAAAAGAATGCATGGTGGTTGGGGGGAGGGGAATGGGGGGTGGGCAGTGCTGGAAGTCACTCACACTCAAACAGTCAGGGTGAGAATGAAAAGTTGCTCCCAGATTCTGCACGATGGCAAAGTTATCAGAGTTAATTCCTGAGTTGAAAAATGCCAAAAAGGAGAGAGAAAGAATTAAAGAAACAGTAGAAAAGAAAAAATGAAAATGCCACCAGAGTGATTCACAGCCATGAGAAAGGTCAAGTGCAGCCTAGGAGGAGGGTCTCTAAGGCATCAGTGCTGACCTTGGTTGATCCGAGGTCATCTCTCTAGGGAGGCTGTCTTTAGTAGACAGCAACCTCAGGGCCTTGGTTTCCCCTCCAGTCTGAGAAAATACTCTGACAGCCTCAGAAAATTGATGGCTAGTGGTTAAGGGCACTGTGGCCAACAGTGCAATCTACAAGCTTAGTAGAGGTCAAGAACATGGGCTTAGGGTCAAGTTCTGGCTTTGCTTCAGGCTGGCTGTGTGACCTCGCACAAGTGACTACATCTCTCTGAGCCTTGGTTTCCTATCAGGAAAATGGGGTGTTTGTGGAGGAAGTGAATTACTTGACGTGAAGACCACAGCCTGGCCCACCTGGAGTGCTCAGCAGAGGCTGGCTAACATGATGGGGATGAAACTCAGGCTTGTCACAGGAGAAGGCCCCTCCCCCCAAAAGCTGATTCTCTAGGGTTAAAATCGACTTGTGTTCCTCCAGCCACATTTGCTTGTCTGGTTTCTTTTTAAACTCTAGACACTCACTGTGAGATTGCTAGGTAGAACCTGCATAGAACCCTGTGGCCAGTGCTGTGTGACCCTGGGCAAGTTGCTTCACCTCTCTGAGCTTCAGTTCCTTCTTCTATAGGTGGGGGCCAGAACCACAGGTCCTACTTCAGGAGCTGCATTCGTACAGATTCTAAAGAGGTGACTGTTGTGAAGGTACTCCTGTAAGTAACGAAGGGAGGGCCCTGCAAGCGGATAAGGAGTTATCAGAGTGCAGGGCGAGGTGGCTGGCCAGCTGGTCCAGATGGAGGCTGGACCGCAGACCTTGGCCTCTTTAGAACCCTCCTTCAGGGCAGCAAGCTGAGCAACCTGGATATCCTCTGACATGCAGCATTTTAAAGTGACCGCTCCCAGGTACAGAAGGCCCTGAATTCTCTGCCTCCCTTCCTGATCACCCTTCACCTGCTGTCACTGCCTGCTCAGGGCCCCCTCCCTCCTCCTGGGATGAAGGGAGGAGACTGTGTCTCAAATCAACATCACTTATCTCCCCAAACAAGGGCTGACACCCCAAACAACAGGACAGGGGTGCCCCCTGAGGGAAAGGGACTAGCTGGAGCAGGGGAATAAATCCAGGTCCAAGAGGAAAGAAGGACGGAAGGAGGAAAATAAGGCCAAGAGAGCACAGGAGTCAAGGTCGCTGCTGAGAACCGGTGATGGCCCAGCCTCTGCTCAGACCCAGAAGCCACGGACGCCGAGTGGGACCAGGAAGTGGGGCTCTGGGCCCAGCGGGCTGCTGGCTTCACTGTTACCCGGCATCTAGGATGCATCTAGGATGCTGGTCTGACCCCACCCCCAAAAGCAGCCTGGATGGAGAGGGGTCTGGGAGGATAAGTCGTTTCCAGGCAGCTGTGTGCTGTGAGGCTTGAACATTCCCAGGCCAGCAGCCCTGAGACGGGCTCTGAACGACATGGTGCCTCTGGGGTTGCGTTTCCTGACTTGAGACACTGATTCGTAACGAGACACTTATTTTAGCCGTGAGCAAACAGCTTTGCAATCTGTTGGGGTGCTTTTGTGGTTGTTATGACGATGGCCGATGCTTCTGACATCAAAGTGGAAGGGAGGTGATGTCAGGGGTGAAGGACACCGTGGCAACACAAATGACAGAGCCACTCAAGGAGGAAGGGTCCTGACTGCCTCGCAAACTTTGGACATCTGCTTAGATTAAAAACAAAAACACGAAACATGCTTCAATTTCTCAGCCAAAATCTCAATGTGGGTTTATGTATAAATTCGGCTTTAAATTCTACTGAACTTGCAACTATTGGGAAATCAAAGACAGGACATTGTTTTACCAGGAATCATTCACCATTTGGGAAAATCGCATCACCAAGGCGACACCATGCTGCAGGTGGTGTCTGAGTTGCCAACACAACACACCTGTGTCAATCTGCATTTTGTTTGCAGCGATTCTATCTTTAGGTGCCAACATGTGACATTCTGGTGCAGCCGTGCCTGTGTGCTGATATGTTAAATTATAGGCTCTTTTATTGTAAATGACTTTTATGCTCTATAGCCTTTATTTCATCATTAGGGCATTATACGGATTTAAAAAATGTAAAGTGTGGGTAGGCTACATGCTCCGTGAAGGAGCTTCTGGTTAGTGAAGGGGGCATTTCAAAATATTTGTTAAAAAAACAGAGTGCAGGGGGAGAGCTGTGCATCCAGCCACGGAGCCAGGGGGGAAACACGTGCTATTTATTACACAGTGTTACTCCTCCTTAGAACCATTCAACTCAGTGGGTTTTGGGGAGACATACACTTGCCCTAGGTCACTTTCCCAAAACATGTCTCCACCAAAGCAGTTTTTTCGGCTACTTGTGGTCAATCACACTGCAGGTGATGTGGGGTCCCTGGAGGGAGGACCCTGATGGATGAGGGCGGCTAAGAGCTCAGATGTCACCTCCTGAGCTGGGAAATGGGTCTGTGGGAGCAGCGCTCCAGGGCAGACGGCTCTATCCCGCCCTCATTCTTGGGGACACAAAGGCTGCTTCCCCAAGATGGTGTTTGGAGAGGCCCCTTGGGGCCCGGCTACCAAGTGGGCTCCCATTAAAGCTCATGGGACTCAAGGGCCTCATCCCAGCCTGGGGTCCTGTCCGCAGCCTTTATGTCCTGGACTGCAGGCTAGCAGAGGGTATTTGCTAGTATTTGCCCCTTGGAGAGAGCGTGCAGCTCCCAACTGGAGGTACTTCTCTACAACATAACCGGTCAGTCAGACTCCCAGGCCCAGGTGGGGCTGAAACAGAGCCCTCGGGGTTCTGAGGCTCACACCCTCCGCCTAGTTGAGAATCAGAACCAAGTAGACGGGACATTAGACCCAGGGGTTCCACTGGCATGCAAGGTGAGATGGTCCTATTCACAGACTCACTGCTGCTTCTGCAAGAGGCGGTGCTGAGGATGGGCAGGGCATGTAAAGGATTGGGGGGGTGGGGTAGGGAGAGGCCATGCCCAGGAGCCTCTGACGGGCACTTCTGATGCTGTCTAGAAAAGGTCAGTGACTGACTCTGGAGTCTCTAGCTGCCTTAGAATTCAAGCTCACGGGGTGAGAGTTGGGAGTGCCTACTGGCTGCCCAGAAACTACCTCACGGCTACACTCGCCATCTCCACCAAGTATGTCACAGTGGGGACCCCTGGGAAGTGGGTTCTAGCCTGGGGGGGAGCTCCCGTGCTGGTTGTGGGAGAATGAGGTGCCAGGTCACTGCCACCGGGAGAACGCTGAGCACGAGATTCTGGCCTCCAGCTCTGGAAATGGACATTAGGCCACTGGGGACCCCCAGTCATCTGTCCCACCAAGAGGGTCACACCATGCCCTGTGTATGCGGCCTAAGACTCGCTGTCTCTCGTGGAGATGGGACCCACGGTGTGGCAGACTCCAGGGTGTCTGTGGGGAGCTCGCAGGAGAGAGGAGGAGTGGGTGGGAGGGGGGAGCTGGNTTGCCATTTCCTTCTCCAATGCATGAAAGTGAAAAGTGAAAGTGAAGTCGCTCAGTCGTGTCCGACTGGAGTGGGGTGCCCTTGCCTTCTCAGACTATTCTTGCTTAGGTTTGAAATATTTTCAAATTAAACAGCAAAAAACACAGGGGACTTTGGTGGTCCAGTGCTTAAGATTCCACACAGAGGCAGAGGTTCAATCCCTGGGGCTAGTGGAAAGAACCCGCCTGCCAGTGCAGGAGACCTAAGAGACCAGAGTTTGATCCCTGGGTGGGGAACATCCCCTGGAGAAGGGAATGGCAACCCACTCCATCATTCTTGCCTGGAGAATCCTATGGACAGGGAAGCCTGGCGGGCTACAGTCCACAGGGTCGCCCAGAGTCGAATACAACTGAAGCAACCTAGCACGGGAAACTAAGATCCTCTACACCAAAAAAAAAAAAAAAAGACAAAAATCAACAACAATCGCATTTATTTTAAAGAGCCTAGCACTTGCTACCTATAGGAAACTCATTTAGTAATTGAGTTATCATTATATCCGCACACAGCTTAGAATTTTATGTGAATGGTTATCGTTTATGTTCACAGTAACCTCTTGAATCCTGCTCTGGGTGGAATTCTGAGCTGGGCCCTGGCNGTGAGCCGCCACCCCCGCCTCTTCCTCCGGGTCCTCCCGTGCCGCCTTCCTGGTGTGGCCTGCCCGCTTCCCACCTGCAGCGTCACCCTCCCCAGCGCGTCCTGGCTCTTGCCCGCTCTGTTCACCTCCTCAGCGCATATGACTAACGGTTTACAGTGTCAACCTCTCGCTGCTTCTTTGGCTTCCCCACTGCACTGCAGGCTCCCCAAGTCAGTGGTTTTAATCTATTTTAGTCACTCCCCCAAAGCCAGAGGACTTGTCCATTCATTGCTCTAGCCCAGGGCCCAGAAGAGTACCTGCACAGAGTAGGTCCTCTGTGAACACTTCCTATATGAATACACGCAGGGGCCTGGGAGCTAGTCAATTCAGCCCCCATGGGATTTCCCAGTGACCTCTAAATGCCCCTGGGACTCACAGGGGTCCTTGAGAAGAGGACCGGGAGAGCTTGGCCTGGATTTCTGGGGACCTCAGGCCTGAGCCTCCCTCTGTGGCTCCCAGGATCTGCCTCGTAACACTGTGGGCTGTAGCAGGGGAGTGGAAGAGGCAGAGAGAAAGCCTGCCCCCCCGCCCCAAGCGTGTGTTTGCTCCATCGCTCGGTTGTGACCCACTCTTTGCGATCTTTTGGACTGCAGCCTGCCAGGCTCCTCTATCCACGGGATTTTTCAGGCAGGGATACTGGAGTGGGTTGCCATCTTTCTACTCCAGGGGATCTTCCCAACCCAAGATCGAACTCGTGTCTCCTGGGTCTCCTATTTCCCCACCACCTGGCCCATCTTCTCCTTGCTGACTGTGCAGCCAGCCCTCCATCCCCAGAGGGTCAGAAAATGCCAATCCGGCAAATACAGAGGGGCTGGTACCCAGTTCTTTTTTTTTTTTTTTTTAATTTTTTGGCCACACCACTCGGCATGAGGGATCTTAGTTCCCTGACCAGTTATTTAAGCTGTGGCCCCTTCAGGGGAATCATGGATCCCTAAACACTGGACCCCCAGGGAAGTCTTTGGTATCCTATTCTTCAACTGCTGGCCTTAGCTTGCATGTAATTGGAGCAATGCCAGAGTTTTGGGGAATGGGGACTAATTTCTCTACGTCTCCAGTTTCTCTCTTTCGAAGTTTTCTTGCCCTGGATGGGCTGCCCCCAGGAAAGAGCCAGTTTGGGCTGAGGGGCGCCCAGCATCCAGCTCTTCCTCACTCTCCTCAGACTCTCAGCAACCATCCACACCCAGGCAGGCCACGCCCAGGCGCCTCTCCTCATGTGGTGACCTCAGGGAGGCCCCACCATCTGAGCCTTAGTCTTCTCACTCTTGAAATGTGCGTTGCAAAAATACCCACCTTGTGGGGGTGTGAGAAGATGGGGCCTCAGCTACCATGATTACGAGCTCTGGGTTTCATGGCAAGAGATACGCACTAGACGTGCCCATTCCATTCCGCAACGGCAATTTCCAGGGCAAGAGGCAAGGGGGGTTGAGCGGGTCTATGTGTGCTCGGATGCCTGAGACACTCAGCTTGGCTCCCGGGCTATGAGACTGAGCTACCACACATGCTCGCATACAACACATGTGCGCACACACAGGCACCCCTGCAGCTTACCTGTCCACCTGAATTTCCACATCCTTGGTCTCTGTCTTGGCAGGTCCCCCTCCGTTGATCGCTTTGCCCCCACTGGTGAGAAGGTTCAGGACAGGCTCTATCTCTTTGAGCAGTTTATTATTCTCCCCGCTGCCCTGGAGGGCGACCCCAGGGCTTTTCTTGGCTGGGTCCTGGCCTGGGGGCCTGGCAGCCAGGCCGTTGGCTTGGGCGAGCGAGCCGGCTTCCTGCCCCAGGTCTGGCGCGTGCTGGGGCCCACTGCTGGGACCTGGGGCCCCGTCCACCGCCAGCGTCTGCTCTCTGCCAGCTGATGCTGGGTGGGACAGGTCAACGGCTGCTGTAGGGGGACCCAGGGGCCGGGTCACCCGGATGGTCTTGGGGGTCCCGTCCCCGGTGAAGGTGGTCTCCAGGTGTGTGGTGAAGCCCTCGGGGCCCCTGAGGATGAGCACCACGTGGGTCTCGGAGGCAATCCCCCTGAGCACCTCTAGGGCACTGTCGTAGCTCAGGTCCACCAAGGGCTGGCCGTTGACGGCGAGAATGATGTCCCCGGCCTGGATGAGGCCGCTCTGCTCTGCGGCGCCCCCTCGGATCAGGTCAGAGATGATCACGGGCGGCTTGCTCACCCTCTCCTTCACCAGGAACCCCAGGCCCCCTACTTTGCGTTTGAAGAGGCGGACAGAAATGACGTTGGGTTGGATCTGCTGAACGCTGAACATGTGGTTCTCCATGGTGTCTAGTGTCCAAGGGTCCACAGACCTCAAAACGGGTCCGGCCGAGGTCAGGTCCCCAGGAGCGGCCAGGCTTCAGGCCGTGCCGGGAGGAGGAGCCGGGGGCTGGCGCTGTGGGGCTGCAGCCCAGACGGGGAGCTGCTCTCGGTGCTGGTCTTCTGTGCCTCTGACGTCAACTCGGCGTCACTCGCTCATTGCTGTCGGGCTGTCGGTGGCATGATTTCCTGCGTCTGCCTCCTTCCTCGGTCTCTAAGGAAGCAATGGTTGATCAGGCAGACGTCAGGGGAAGCGGTGGGATGAGTCCCTATGCCACAGGTCAGGCGGATCCGGGAGGAGACGTGTCTGGTGGCTGTGCCTAGAGGTGACGCATGCTAGCTTGGACTACCCACTGGGCATCATCAGCCTGTCAGAGGCAGATCCGATCCGGGTCTTCCTGAGGTCAAGAGAAGGAACAAGGGAGGGGAGGAAAAGGATTAAAAGAGAGAGAGATGGATGTGGGATGCCCAAGACCACCTTGAAAACTACCATGGGGAACAGCCAACTGAAACGTCTAGCCATAAGAGGCTCTGGAGTTCTGAAAATAACCTAGGCAAAAAATTCTTCTTCAGGGGGACACACTCGCAGGTGGCTGCATGCTGCCTGGTTTCATTTCCACGATCAAAGCCCTGTGAGACTGGGGGGCTCTGTGGGGAAACCACTGAGGAGTCAGCGCCAGAAATCAAATGGCAAGAACCCGGAGACCTGTCATCTTTTTTCCACTGGAAGAAGTCAGCACTCCAGCCCTGTCATGCAGCCTTTGCCTCTCTGCTTTTGGCCACATTTTTCCATCCTCAGGTCAGGAGCTTGGCCAACAAGGATCGTGGGGTGAGGGGCTCTCCATTCCCACCACTCCCAAAGCCCCCATCACAAACCCATCAACAGGAAATGTCACCTTCTACAAAACCACAGATGAGGGAGGTCAGCTGGACTTCAGGACCGTCATTTTTGTAATGATTCACTTATTTCAGGTTCAAAAGGACAGACTTGGCCACACTCCACCCCATGATAAGCCAAAATTGGTATAAAAAATACCAAAGACACAGGTCCACGTCAAACTCTGGAGGGCATTTGTGTATCACAGGCTGTCTGAAATCCTAATAGAGAAACATTAGAAGGTGTGGACTGTGTCCCTCTAGGGTTAGATAAACACAGAGCTGGTGCGCAACGAATATTTGTGGAACAAGAAAAAGCCCAAAAGACAGCGGACACTCATTGAGTGCATATGTTCTTACTGTGTATTTTTTTCCTCCTTTGATCTTCAGAGTTAACCCTTCAACAGATGAGAAAAGACTGAAACTTGGGAAGGTTNTGTCGGGCTGTCGGTGGCATGATTTCCTGCGTCTGCCTCCTTCCTCGGTCTCTAAGGAAGCAATGGTTGATCAGGCAGACGTCAGGGGAAGCGGTGGGATGAGTCCCTATGCCACAGGTCAGGCGGATCCGGGAGGAGACGTGTCTGGTGGCTGTGCCTAGAGGTGACGCATGCTAGCTTGGACTACCCACTGGGCATCATCAGCCTGTCAGAGGCAGATCCGATCCGGGTCTTCCTGAGGTCAAGAGAAGGAACAAGGGAGGGGAGGAAAAGGATTAAAAGAGAGAGAGATGGATGTGGGATGCCCAAGACCACCTTGAAAACTACCATGGGGAACAGCCAACTGAAACGTCTAGCCATAAGAGGCTCTGGAGTTCTGAAAATAACCTAGGCAAAAAATTCTTCTTCAGGGGGACACACTCGCAGGTGGCTGCATGCTGCCTGGTTTCATTTCCACGATCAAAGCCCTGTGAGACTGGGGGGCTCTGTGGGGAAACCACTGAGGAGTCAGCGCCAGAAATCAAATGGCAAGAACCCGGAGACCTGTCATCTTTTTTCCACTGGAAGAAGTCAGCACTCCAGCCCTGTCATGCAGCCTTTGCCTCTCTGCTTTTGGCCACATTTTTCCATCCTCAGGTCAGGAGCTTGGCCAACAAGGATCGTGGGGTGAGGGGCTCTCCATTCCCACCACTCCCAAAGCCCCCATCACAAACCCATCAACAGGAAATGTCACCTTCTACAAAACCACAGATGAGGGAGGTCAGCTGGACTTCAGGACCGTCATTTTTGTAATGATTCACTTATTTCAGGTTCAAAAGGACAGACTTGGCCACACTCCACCCCATGATAAGCCAAAATTGGTATAAAAAATACCAAAGACACAGGTCCACGTCAAACTCTGGAGGGCATTTGTGTATCACAGGCTGTCTGAAATCCTAATAGAGAAACATTAGAAGGTGTGGACTGTGTCCCTCTAGGGTTAGATAAACACAGAGCTGGTGCGCAACGAATATTTGTGGAACAAGAAAAAGCCCAAAAGACAGCGGACACTCATTGAGTGCATATGTTCTTACTGTGTATTTTTTTCCTCCTTTGATCTTCAGAGTTAACCCTTCAACAGATGAGAAAAGACTGAAACTTGGGAAGGTTCAGTGACTTGTCCAAGGTCAGGTGGAGAAGGATGGTGGGGGTAGGATTTGAACTCAGATCTGCTCCATTCTTGAGTCTGAGCTTTTAAATACTCTAGTTTTTAACAATTTATAATCTAGTGACTTGCAACTCCCACCAGCTTCATCAGACTCAGAGAAGCGGTTGGAGTGCTGAAGGACCACAGGGAGGCCAAGTGAAGATGCAGTAGCCCAGGTGAGGGGTGTGCACTCAGCACCCACGGCATGGGCCCAGCGAGCAGCTATGGAAACACATCTTATGTGTCTGGGCTGGGGCAGGTGACCTGTGGGTTACAGGTGGAGTGGGGCAGGGTGGGAGGTAGCAGAAAATCCCTTCATCTCTTCCTACCCCCCAGCTCCAGCCTCAGTTTCCTCTCTGCCCTGGCACCTCTTGCCATCAGCATCCTCAGAACTCCTTCACTCGACGAGGGAGCCCTTATCTGCCACTACTGACAAAGCGACATGCCCTTGTTTCCCTTTTAGCGGCTTTCCGGGGTCACCCCAGGGCTGAGGCAGCTGATAAACTCCTGCAGCCTCTGAAAGCAGGGGGTGGGTGAGGATAACTCTCCCTGCACCCCGAGAAAGAGGCGCTACCTCCCAGATCACCCACAAGGGTGGGCGATGGTTAGCAAGTTCAGCCTCTCCCTTTTGCAGCTTGCATTATATAACTCTGCCAGCCCCTCTGTGTGGGTGAGGGAGTCATGAATACCCAGACCCAGCCTGGGCTGCTTTCTCCATCTGGCGTCGCTGTGTGTGTGTGTCTTTCTCTCTGCGTATTCATGCATCGCCCTCCTGCTGTGTCATTTCTCTACTGTGTGTATGAGCCTGTGTGGCCCGTGTGTTGACAGGCTGAGTGTCCTTCGGCATCTTGCTGCCAGCCTTCTGGCTTGCAGAGAAAACCAGCCCAAACTGCTATGTCCTTCCTCACTGGGGAGGATTGGTCCACCTCCCTACCCGCCCCACTCTGGGCTCTGGTTTCTTAACTCTCCTGGGGCTCTCGTGGTACCCATTTCTTCTGGGTACCAAACCCAGGATTTAGTTGAAGGCAGAGACAGCTGGGACCTCCAGATCTCTTGAGTGTTCTAGTTTGGCACTGGGCTCCATTCTTTAATTCAAGAAGGGACTTGAAGTGAGCTCTTCGGGAGGTGGAGGCCCCCAGCTTGCTTCTACCCCATACTGGCTTCAGCCAGAACTTACCAAAGGGACTTCCCTGGTGGCTCAGTGGTAAAGAATCCGCCTGCCAATGCAGATGACATGGGTTCAGTCCCTGATCTGGGAAGAGCCCATGTGCCATAGAGCAACTAAGCCCGTGCACCACAACTACGGAGTCTGTGCTCCAGAGCCTGGGAACCCAACTACTGAGCCCACGTGCCACAACGGCTGAAGCCTGCTTGCCCTGGAGCCCCCGACTCTGCAGCAGGAGAACCGCCACAGTGGGAAGCCCGCACCGCAACCAGAGAGGAGCCCCCACTCCTCGCAACCAGAGAAAAGCCCTCACAGCAATGAAGACCCAACACAGCTGAAAATAAACAAAATTATTAAGAAAAGTAACTAGTTGAGGCATTACATTAAAAAAAAACACTGCATTAAAAAATAAATGCTGGAGAGGGTGTGGAGAAAAGGGAACGCTCTTGCCCTGTGGTGAGAATGTAAATTGATAAAGCCACTATGGAAAACAGTATGGAGAGTCCTTAAAAAACTAGGAATAAAACCACCATATGACCCAGCAATCCCACTCCCAGGCACATACCCTGAGGGAACCCAAACTGAAAGAGACAAATGTATCCCATTGTTCACTCAGCACTATTTACAATAGTTAGGACATGGAAGCAACCTAGATGTCCATTGACACATGAATGGATGAAGAAGTTGTAGTGCATATACACAGTGGCTCAGTGGTAAAGAGTATGCCCGCCAATGCAGGAGATGCAGGAGACGTGGGTTTGATCCCTGGGTCGGGAAGATCCCCTGGAGGAGGAAATGGCAACCCCTCCCAGAATTCTTGCCTGCGAAATTCCATGGACGGAGGAGCCTGGCGAGCTATAGTCCATGGGGTCACAAACAAGTTGGACACGACTGAGCGACATGGAATATTACTCAGCCATAAAAAGGAACTCACTTGAGTGAGTTCTAACGAGGCGGATGAACCTAGAACCTATTATACAGAGTGAAGTGAGTCAGAAAGAGAAAGATAAATACCACATTCTAACGCACATATATGGACTCTAGAAAAATGGTACTGAAGGATTTTTTTTTGCAGGGCAACAATGGAGAAACAGACATAGAGAACAGACTTATGGGCAGGGGGATGGGGGAGGAGAGGGTGAGATGTATGGAAAAAGTAACATGAAACTCACATTGCCATGTGTAAAATAGATAGCCAACGGGAATTTGCTGCATGGCTCAGGAAACTCAAACAGGGGCTCGGGATCAGCCTAGAGGGGTGAGATGGGGAGGAAGATGGGAGGGAGGTTCAAGAGGGAGGGGATATATGTGTACCTATGGCTGATTCGTGTCAAGGTTTGACAGAAGACAATAAAATTCTGTAAAGCAATTATCCTCCAATAAAAAATAAATATGAAAAACACAACTTACCAAAGGACAGAGCTGGGGCTTGGTTTAAGGGAAAAGAAAGAAGGCAAACCCGCAGAGCTCCCTGGTCGCTCCCAGCTTCTCCGCTCTTTCTCAGCTGCTTTCTAAATTGGCAGCGGGGAGGGGTGGGGTGGGGCTGCTGGCTAGCTGGGAATTGGGAAATTGAAGTGCTGTTTTTTAGACCTTGGCCCTAGAAAGACAACTTGATCTTTAGAAGGAATGGAAAGAGGCAGGGCTTCAAAGAGGCAGTGAAATTCAGCGTCTACTGAGACAGGGTGGGGTAAACAAGCTCTAGGTCTAAACAAGTGGATTCTGAACCTTCATCAGGGTCAGTCCTAATCTTAATGACAACCTCCCCTAATAATATCCCTCTTTTCCCTCCCCAAACACATCTTCACCCCCATCCTGACCAGGATCAGGTTTGACATCTGCAAAGAATGTACTAAGACGCCAGATGGAGACACGTGTGTCCTGCTTTGTGAATGTCCAGTATCCACAGTGTCTCCTCAAACCTGGGCCTCCAGGACGACTGGCCACCCTTCTGCCACAGGGAAGATTTTCAAGGCCCTTTCTGGCTCTATCTGTGTGTTTCTGGGTGAGTTCTTTCTTTTCTCTGAACCTCAGTTTCTGTATGTGTAAAATGGGCTCCTTAAGTAATTCTTCACATCCTGGGTAACTGGGAGGATTGAATAAAATAGTTAAGTGCATGGGTTTCAGTAATGTCACAGAATGAATGCTCAGAAGAAATGGCTTCTTACCACTGTCGTGTAACATGTAATGGTTCCGGCTTCCTGGCCCTTGACTCAGGGCACTTGCTACTCTGTGGCAGCCTCTCCAAAGGCACGTCATGGGCCAGGAGGGGGCCGATGCTTGAAAGCACGGAGAAATCTCATGCCGCTCATGGTACGAGGCGCTGAATACAGGGAGACGGGTGCTGGGTATCCTGCCAACCCAGCCTCCGACTCTTGGAGCTGTGATTTTAAACACGGCACATGCGCGTGCACACCACGGCACATACCATGGAAACAATACTTGGACCCAGGCCTCATTGGAGTAGTTCAGTGGTTTCGGGAGTACCTTGCTGTGGAGGAAATTCATGGCTGACTTTCGAGGACGAATGCCAGGGAGAAGAAGGGAGCCAAAATAGGCCAGCGTCTGCTACTACCATCTCACTGTGTGACCTTGGGCACGCCACCCCCGCCCCATTCTGGGCCCACGTCTGCATCCAGGATGGTGATGGGAGCAGTTCCCAGGGGTGGAGAGTTTAGCTTGCCAGTGCAGGAGATGTAAGAGACACTTCCTGGGTCAGGAAGGTCTCCTGGAGGAGGGTGTGGCCACCCACTCCAGTATTCTTGCCTGGAGAATCCCATGGACGGAGGAGCCCGGCGGGCTACAGTTCATAAGGACGCAAAGAGTCGGGCACGACTGAGCACGCATGCAAGCACAGAGCTGAGTCCTCCACTTGGGGGTCTTATTTCATCCTGACAGTGACCATGTAAACCACATGTCATTTTTACCCCCATTTTACAGAAAGACAGGCTTCCCAGCTGGCTCAGCAGGAAAAAAATCCACCAGTGACGCAGGAGATGCAGGTTCAATCCCTGGGTTGGGAAGATTCCCCTGGAGAAGGGAACGGCAACCCATTCCAGTATTCTTGCCTTGGACATCCCGTAGACAGAGGAGTCTCGTAGGCTACAGTCTCTGGGGTCGCAAGAGTCAGACATGACTGAGCAACTAAACTACAACAATTACAGAAAGACCAGATGACGGGTTCAGAGAAGCAAACTGGAAGACTGCCCCGGCTCTAAGCGAGCGGGTGCTGGGTACACACCTGATCCTAAAGATGATCCCCTAAGATGATGCCTCCCCCAACACACTCTCACTGGCTGCCATACTTTTCATTCTCACTGTGACTCATCACATTCAATGGTCTCCATTTTACAGAGGTTGAGATTAAGCTGCCCATTCGTTTCATTTTTAGCACTGAAAGTCCACGGACATGAGGATGATGAAGAGCCACTAAAATCCAAAAGATTGTCCAACTCCCACACTCAAAAATAAGGAAACAGAGGCCTGGAGAAGGGAGGAGGGTACTCATTCAACATGGATCGGCCACAGTTGGGGTGTCAAGAGCTGTCTGTCCAATAGGGCAGCCACCAGCCACATGTGGCCATTGAACCCCTAAATTGTGACTGGTTCCTGGAGATGTGACCTAAGGGTGAAATCTACATGGGGTCTCGAAGACTAGGAGGGAAAAAAAGAATGTCAAATAGCTCAATAATTTCGCAATATTGACCAAATGTTGAAAGGATAATGCTTTGGGTATACTGGATTAAGCATAGTTATTATGAAAAAATAATTTCAACTGTTGCTTTTGATGCTTTTATATGCAACTACTATACAGTTAAAAAATCAGATATGTGCTCACATTGTATTGCCGTTGGGTAGTGGAGGTCTAGAGTCTGACCCTCATGTGCCTGGACCAGAGGGCCTCCCTGCACCCCATTGCCCCTTAGGTCCCCTCAAGCATCTACTGATAACCTAGGCAGGAAGAAGATAATTCTGCTTTCTAAAGAAGTCAGAAAATGACATAGAGGGTAAAAGCAAACATCTCGCCATTTTTTAAGGTTGACCACTGGATAGCAGGAGTTGGGGGAGAAAGAAAACCCACCTCAAACCATGTAAAGAGAGAGAGTAGGGTGTCACCTAGGCTAGTTGTCCAGAACCCAACAGTTTGCTGTCTGAATGTCATTTGAAATCTAACCCACCTGTGCAGCAAATGTTTCATTTAAAAAGTGACACAGATCTCTTTTTACAAGTGGGATATGAGCTCCAAGATATACCACTAGGTGAAAAAAGAATGGTGCAAAAGCATATATTCTGTACATGTAAGTGTAGAGAATGTTCTGGAAGGAATGGGTGTCACTGGCTACATCTTAGATGGAATTCAGGACATCACTAGTAGGAAGGAGACAATGCATTGACAACTTTGACAGATTTTATTTTCTTGGGCTCCAAAATCACTGCTGATGGTCACACAGCCATGAAATGATGCTTGTTCCTTGGAAGAAATGCTATGACAAACCTAAACAGTATATTAAAAACCAAAGACACCTTGCTGACAAAGGTCCATATAGTCAAAGCTATGGTTTTCCTAGCAGTCATGTACAGATGTGAGAGGTGGACCATAAAGAAGAATGAGGGCCAAAGAATTGATGCTTTTGAACTGTGGTGCTGGAGAAGACTCTTGAGAGTCCCTTGGACTGCAAGGAGATCCAACCAGTCCATCCTAAAGAAAATCAACTCTGAATATTCATTAGAAGGACTGATGCTAAAGCTGAAGCTCCAATACTTTGGCCACTGATGCGAAGAGCTGACTCACTGGAAAAGACCCTGATGCTGGGAAAGATTGAGGGCAGGAGGAGAGGACGACAGAGGGTGAGATGGTTGGATGGCATCACCGACTCAATGGACGTGAGGTTTAGCAAACTCCGGGAGATAGTGAAAGACAGGAAAGCCTGGTGCACTACAGTCCATGGGGTCACAAAGACAACTTAGCAACTGAGCAACAACAACAAATTATTACTTTAAAATCATCTAAGTGTGTATACTATTAAATATTAAAGAAAACGACACTCAGCCTGTAAACTGGTTGTTTTCACTTCAAGCACCCACAAAATCTCTAAAGTAGTCACAGCTCTGGTTCCCATGTCCCTCCAATCTCATTTAAAAACAAATCCCAAGCCCTTCATGTCTTGAAAAGCAAAACAGGATACTGCCACCCCCAACACAAACAAAAGACCAAAACTGTAACCCAATTGTGCTCTTAAAAAAAACAACAACAAAAAACACGAAACACCAAACCACAGAGCACAGCAACCAACCAGCTTCCTTACTTCTCCTAAACTGCTAATTTGCAGTCTTTCCCCAGAAAGAACACCCCCCGGGAACCAAAATGATGTGCTTTCTCCCACGCTGGCAAGTCATAGCTACAAATCCTCCAACCTCTGCAAGCTGCTGGCGGAGGGTAGGGGTAGGTTGGCATTCTGTGTCTTGGGGATCCCAGAGACACAAACACCCTGGTGCCAGGGGGGTCTCCCCAGTCACATAATTCCCGTTTCACGGCTACAGTTTGCTCCTGATCGTCTCAGATCTAATGCTCACAGATCACCAGGGCAGGAAGGAGCATCGTTTAGAGTCAGGAGCATGAGGATGAAGGACTGTTTAGAGTTTGACAGTACACTCTGATGTGAGGCTTTGAGAAATTTACACTCTCATCTATCGTGCCTTATATAGCCTCTTTGTATAGCAGATTGACAGTATTTACACCAAAATTGAAAACACATGGATCTTTGGCCTGGCAATTCAATTCTTAGGATAAACTGGAATGACCATCCTTACACACACACACACACACACACACACACACACACACACACACACACACAGGGTTGTTCAGAATATCAAGAGACTAGAAAAATCTGAGTATCCATTAATAGGGAACTGCTACATAAACTATGGCACATCCATGCAATGGAATACAGTGCAGGCATTAAATAAGGGGAGATAGATCTATAAGGACCAATAAGGGGGCACTTCCCTGGCCATCCAGTGGTTAAGCCTCCCAGCTTCCAATTCAGGGGGTGTTCGATCCCTGGTTGGGGAACTAGGATCCCACATGTTGTGTGGCACAGCCAATAATAATAATAATAAACAATAAAGGACCAATGGGGAATGATCCTTAAGACATAGTTAAATTAAAAGGCAAGGTAGAGAACACCAATACATAAATATATTTGTAGACCCATTGCAAGCATTCATCTATACTTCCATGTAAGCTTGGAGACGTACTCAATATCTCTGGAAAAACACTCAAGATGTTGGTCACAGGTGGCTGCTTGGAAAGGAGACCAGGAGGCAAAAGGTTAGGTGGGAGGAGGAAGTTCACTTTTATTATATATTCTTTCATATTGTTTATTTTTTACTATGCTTTTGTATCAGCTTTAATAAAAGGACAAATCTAAACTCCAATGAACAAAAAGATTGTTAGTGAACTTAGACAAGTAACTATATTGTTATGAAAATAAGAATACTCAGTCTCTGAATTCTGGGGTGGGGGGATCAAGTAGGGAAAAAAATAAAAATGTTTCATCATTTTCCCAAAGATACGTTTTATCAAATTGCTGTAAATCAGAGATAGCTTAAGAGAAAGGAGAAAAAGGTTTCCTTAAATCTGGAAAAACAAAACATTTTTAAAATCAGCAATATTTTAGAAAATATAATTTTTAAAAAAACTTAAATTGAAGTCAGATTATTTTGTATTTGAACCCTAGCTTCTCCATGTAGCTTTGTGATGGTCAGTAAGTTACTTAACCTCTTTGAGTCATGGTTTTGCATCTATGAAATGGGAGTGATAATAGCATCTCCTCAGGGTGTGTGTGTGTGAGGATGGCATGAGATAATAATGAGTATTTTCCGAGTTCTTATAATGCACCATACAGAATGGTAAGTGCTCAGTAAATGGGTCCTCCCCCGCCTCACTTCTTTTACTAATTATTAAAATGCAAGCAGATGTTATTCTACTGGTTGTCTGGAGCATCCAGTGGACATATGTTGCTTAAAGTACTTTGTGCAGGAGGATCAGGTCAGGGCTGTGGACACATACAGGTTGGTCCTGCTTGTCAGTGGAATGGGAGCCTGTCATGGGCTCCTTTTTTGGAATACCAAGAGAACGGGATTCGTTGTGTCGGAATGTGGCACTCGAGAGACAGCCAGGAAATCGGGCCCTGGGACTTTGTGATGAGTCATCAACAGTGGGAGGGGGGTGGGGTATCACTGGTCCAGTCCATCATCAGGAGGGAGTTTCACGGCTGTCAACCCCATGTTGGAATAGATCTGGGGAATTATGAAATCTTCATTCCTCTTCATTTTGCAAAGCTCATTTTTATGAACAAGTTCAGCCGGCTGTAGAGCACTATATCCATCACACAGACTGAAAGTTCCAGGGTTTGGGGCTGGGGTCTTAAATTCTTCCATCCGTGGACCCCCTCAGGGGTGCAAAGTCCACAAGGATGTACCTGTGCCCCTGTCCTTGCCAGACACACCCCACCACTGCCATTGTCAGGTAGGGGTTGAAGGCATTTGCACTATGGTTGCAAAGACAAGGGTTTGTGACCCTCCTCCACCACATACTAGCCTCAGATTCCTCAACCATCAAGCAGGAGAAATAAGTTACATGGAATAAGTGGATGGAAAACATTTGATGGGATAGTCCACGTAAAGTGCATGGTGCTTCTATTATTTTAACAGTCACTTTAGATGACAACTCAAGGAAAATGAAGTGTGTCAGCCCAGATAGGTGAACAGAATCATGGCCAAGAGGGCAGCCTCCTTACTGTAAAAAAGAAACAAACTGGGACTTCCTGGTGGTCCAGCGGCTAAGACTATGCTTTCCATGCAGGGGGCCTCGGTTTGATCCTTGGTCAGGGAACTATTAACAAATTCCACAACTAAAGGTTCAAATGCCACAACTAAAGATCCCCAGTGCCATAACCAAGATCTGGTATAAATTTTTTTTAAAGGAAACATATATTACCAGTGGTCTCTGAAACATTTCTTAAGCATCATTACGAGAGGATGGCACATATTCCCTACCCTCAATAAACCTTACCCTCTTTTACTTTCTTTTCTTCTTCTACTTCTTTTTGCTCCTTCCCTTCCTCTCTTCTTTCCTTTATTTTGTCATTCATGTCATCTATTCATTCACTAACCCTTACGAAGATCTCAACTGGGCCAGCAAGAAGCTTGGCACTGAGAATGTAAGGTAGACAAGACAGACAGCATTCCTACCCTCGGATCTCCCAAGCCAGGAGTGAAGCCGGGAGTGGAGAGGAAGATTAATGACAAGTATAGTGAGTAGAACAAAGTGGAAAAACAGGGTGCTAATGGGAGCACGGGAGGACCCTTAACATGGTCAGAGTGGTGGTAGTCAGGGAAGGCTTCCTGGAGGAAGAGTCAGGAATACAGAATTGGCCAGATGAAAGGGTGGGTGGTGGGAGCAAAGGATGCGAGAGACAAAGCACTGAGGTGTGGGAAGGAGCAGGTTGGAGGCACTGGACAAAGGCCACTGTGACAGGAGAAGAAAGCCAAGGTCTTATAAAGCTGGAGGGATCTCCAGGAGCTAGATCACGCAGTTATCTCAAGGGCCAAGAGAAAGATTTTGGATCTTATTTTCACGGCGATGGCAAATGCTGCAGGTATTTGAGAAGAGATGTTCTGTGGTGAGATTTAGATTTTATTAAGATGCTGGATGGAAGATGGATGGGAAAGCAAGGCTGGCTATGGGGAGCTCAGTTAGGAGGCCGTTGCAGGCCAGAGATGAGAGATGATGGTGGTCAGGATTAGGGAGGAAGGAGGAAAGTGGGTAGATTTAAGAGATATTTGGGAGGTCGAGTCAACAAGATTTGGTGACTGAAACCTGGGGTTTGAAAGAAGGAGGTATCCAGAATAACTTTTCAGCTCTGGCTTCTACAAGCAGATAGCACGTGATGGGGTGAAGGAAAGGAAAAGAGTGAACGAAACTCACTTGACAGAATTGTCCTTCTTGGGCAGTAATAAATAATTTAACTGCATTTTAGTATATTTCAAGAGTCAACGTTTCCTGATGCCATTACTTTCTTAATTCTGAGAATTAAGGGGGATTACAGCAAATAGAATTGATTTGGCTTATTTCCCCAGCTGTACTATTTACCGGGCATTTGATCCTGGGCAAGCCATCATTCACATTTTGAATCTCAATTTCCTTTTGTGAAATTGAAAAGGTAATGACAACTACTTGGAAGGTTTTTGTGAAGATTAAATAAGACGGATGCTGGAAAGAGCACTTTGTGAACTGTAAATGTCAACTGCAGTGGTAATGTTGAGTCTTTATTTTCAGGAGGGCATCAAGAACAGTATCATCCAGATAGCAGCTTACTGGTAATGGAGTTTTAATTTAGTTTCTCCTCATGCCTGGCATCCTTGGGTGCCTCTGGTGCAGGGAAGCTGGGTCAAGAGGATGGCAAAAGGCGCTCATGGAAGGAAAAAGAAGAAAGAATGATTATATCTGCTCCCTTAACTCAAAGTGTTATCGCTCAGTCATGTCCAACTCTTTGTGAAGCCATGGACGGTAGCCTACCAGGTTCCTCTGTTCACAGAATTCTCCACGCACGAATACTGGAGTAGCCATTCCCTTCTCCCAGGGATCTCCCTGACCCACGGATCAAACCTGTGCCTCCCACACTGCAGGCAGATTCCTTACCATCTGAGCCACCAGGGAAGCCCTCCTTAACTCGAAAGTTCCTTGCAAATAGATAACAGCATCCACAGAGGCTTGAATCAATTACAAATGAATTTCAGCAAAGGGAGAACACATTAAGGAGAAAACGCAGATTTGCAATGGCAGGGATAGCTCGCGTATGTCATATATATCAGTGATAATAATACATGTAAATGGATTAGACTTAAGTAAAAGATCAAGACTCAGATTAGCTAAGTGGAATTGCAGTTATCTTGTATTAGCATGGATGCAGGGACAAGAGACAAGGACAGAAAGGAAAACTGTTTACTAAGGGAAGTATGAGCTTGGTGTGCATCTGCTGGTCACTTAGCTCTAAGGCAGCATAAGTCTGATTTGATTTGAAAGACACAATTGGCTCTCTTAGATTAGCACCTAGTAAACACAGAGTAAATATTTACTGAGTACATGATCAGCCAGCCAAGCAATATCTTTTAGTAAATTTGTATTAAATAGGCTGAAATATATGGAATTAGCAGTTTTGAAAATATCAAATACAATAATTTCCTATAGTTCAATCTAATGTTTCAAACATTTTTATATGTAAGAACTTTACTGAACTCTAATTTTGTTCTTGCAATAAACATGAAGGATGTGATAATAATATTCGCATTTTATAGATGCTGAAACTGAGGCTCAAAGATATTAATTAAGTCATAGACATTTATCCAGCTAGTGTCAACAGTGGGGATTCCAATCAAGTTTGTTGGAACTGAAAACCTTTGTTTTTTTTTGTTTTAAATACTTACTAAACTCTTAACAGCCACAAGAATTTTGTCTCGGATTTTTTTAAGCAATCATATCACCTACAAATAATGACAGCTCAAAGTCTTTGCTTTTATCACTTTCCAGATACTACAGTGTATTTTTGTTCCAGTTGGCCTGATCACCAGCTATAATTTTAGTAATTGGAAGTTGAAAGACTCATAATATGGAGTCTATGGGCCCCCTACAGGGCTCAGGAATCCCTGAAAATCCTGAAATTGTGTGCCAAAAATTTTGTGAGTACATGCATACGTGCATTTACATGAGGAGGGGGGCAGAGCATTAATATGATTTACTAAGCACTCCTTGACCCAATAAGCAGTAAGAGTGGAAGTTACTAGATTAACCTCACATTTTACAGATGAGGAGACTGAGGCTCTAGATGGGGAGGAACTTGCCATGAGTTCTTAGAGACAGAGTCAGATCTCAGATTTGGACCTCTTGTGTGAGTTTTTCTCAAACTAAGGTTACATCCTCATTGTCCTCACCTCTCTTGTGAAATTAGGAAATTCTCTCAGGGTCCTGTATTCAACAGCAATGCTAATCTCAGGATGTCAGCTGCAGCCTTTTTGGTACCTGCCCCTTCTAACTATACTATTTCTTGATTATTCAAAATAAGCCCAAGGCGTCAACAATCTCTTCATCCCTCCTCTCCTGGTGAACCATCTCCACTTACTTTATACTTCTCCAGGACTAGCATCCGAGACTGGTGTCTCACCCTGATAGGTGAGAGTTAGGGGCAAATTGCTGTAAAAGTTGTGCATACAATTCTGGGATTTTCAGGTAATCCAGAACCCTGTAGGGATCCACAGATCCCATACAGATTGCTTACCAAGGTAAATATTTGTAGACCAATACGTTCCATCTACTCACCTTTTAGCAAGTAACTACTTTGTTCTCAAAAAGGATGACTCTAGTGAACTGTGAGATTGTATGCACTGTGGAGACAATCTCTCCATGGTGATCCCTCTAGAGACCACGGGTCCCTGGTTTACTCGGACCCCAGGAGCACAGCAAAGTGCTGGGCACACAGCAGGTGCTCAGTATACCAGAGTCTCAATCCCACGTCTATGACTTGCTATGTAAGCTGTGGTCCGTGGACTACAGACATCACCTGAGAGCTGGTTAGAAATGCAGAATCTCAGTCTCCACCCCAGACCTACGAACCAGAAACTACATTTTTAAGAAGACCTCTGGGTGATTGGTGTGTACATTATAATTTAAGAAACACCGTCTGGTTTGGCTCTAAACGCCTGTGTTACATTTTCACAGCCGAATGAAGCTTCAACCAGAACATTTCAGTCTAGGGTATGTGGTAATATTACGTGGAAACACGTACAACTGCAGATACTCAACCATTTCGTGACCTACAAAAATGGCAATTTCCAATGAAATTCCAATTTCCTTCCAACTATAAACTGTTCTGCACAGAATTGTCTGCTTCAGAGAGGCAGGATATCACTTGCTTCAAAAAGGCTCTGGTCAGATTTTATAAACAACAGCCCACAGGCATAAAGATGACTTCCGTTTAGTTAACACATTAAAAAAAAATGTTTTTTCCAAATTGGTTACCACCATTAAAAAACTGTAAGTTTCACATGAAAGCCAAATTTTTGGCTTTCTTGGGTTCCTGGTAGGTGCATTCACACTGGGTCTGCATTCCTCAATTTTGGCCAACAGCTGGAGTGAGAGGTGATGCCCCTTTAAAGTGGGGCATGAGCTCCTCAGATCCCAGCCCCTGTGAAGCCCCCTCACTTATTTCTTCCTTGCCAGGACCCACCTGCAGGGTTTGACCATGGGACCCTGGATAGATACTGTGTTTTAGAGGGGAACAAGGAAGGTCACCTTTAGAAGCTGTTCAGTGAAGGGAGGTGCTCAGTGATTTGGGTCCCATTATAGGTAGGTAGGTAGGTGGGTAGGGGTGTGTGTGTGTGTGTGTGCACGTGAGTGCATGTGTGCATGAGTGTGCGTGCGTGTGCACACGTGTGTGTGTGTGTGTGTGTGTAGTCCACCAGTCTTCTCTGTTCATGGAGTTCTCCAGGCAAGAATACTGGAGTGGGTTGCCAATCCCTTATCAAGAGGATCTTCCTGATCCAGGGATCAAACCTGAGTCTTCTGCATTGCAGATGGTTTCTTTACTATCTGAGCCACAAGGGAAGCCCACTCCACATGACAGTCAACCTCAACTCCCTATCTGCTTCTTCTCATACCTCGGGGTTGCTTATAAAAACCTTTCCTGGAGTGACACCTCTCTCTCTAAATGGAGCTTTTTCTTTTGATGTCAAGCTGGTCTGTGCCTACTCATTCCAATGAGAGCTGAAGAGAAATCAGTGTCCTTCCTCTACTGGGAGGAAACACACAGTCCCAGACACTATACGCTTTCCTTGGTGACTCCACCTGGGTTCCCTGAGCTGCCTGGGAATTTATCTCCTGTTATGCCAGTGCACCTGGTAAGCCCCTCGAAGACATCCCTTCCTTGGCACTGAGGGACACATTCCCACCTGATTCAGCCTTACCGGACAGAGTTCTGCAAATTTCTCCCTGAAATAAAATCACAGGGAAAAAAAAAAAAAGAGAGAATGATGTCACTGGGATCAGCATCTACACATTTATCACAGAGGTGGGAAAGAAGGCTTATGGGAGAAGATCGTGGTTAAGATTTTAGATTCTGGGTTCGAATCCTGGCCCTGCTAATGACTGACTGTGGCTTTGGACATGACATCTAGCATCTCTGTGCCTCTATTTCTTCATCTGGAAAATATCAAGTAACGACAGTATCTCCTTAAGGGCTCTTGCGACAATTCTAGGAAATCACATCACGTTTCCCTGACTGGTCTGCCACCTTCATAGCTTTGTGCCATACCTGTGCCTTGAACTATGCAATTATTTACTTACTAGTTTCCCTTAAAGTCGACTCATTTTTTTCCCTTAAAAACATACCATGGCCTCATCCAAAGGAATAACATTCATGAGATTATGGTACAGAGGTGCCAGCTACATTTTTCTATTAACAAAACAAATATTGAAGGAGTGAATTTGAAAAATGGATACCGCTTTGCTCCAATCATGAGAAAACATTGAACAAAATCCAATTTAGGGAGTTCTAGAAAGTAACTGAGATTTCCCTGGTTGCTCAGGTGGTAAAGAATCTGCTTGCAATGCAGGAGACCACAGTTCAATCCCTGGATGAGGAATATTCCCTTGGAGAAGGGAATGGCAACCCACTCCAGTATTCCTGCCTGGAGAATTCCATGGACAGAGGAGCCTGGTGGGCTATATAGTTCATGGGTCACAAAGAGTCAGACAGGACTGAGTGACTAGCATAACAACACAGAAAACAGCCGATCATTCATCTTTAGAAGTCTCAAATGCACGAGAGGCAAGGAGAGATTCACAGACTCACAGATCAGAGAAAAGGGAAATTATGCATTAAAAGCACTGTGGGATCCGGGGCCCTGGAACAGGAAAAGGTTATCAGTGGGAAAAGTGGTGAAATTTAAATAAGCTCTGTTGTTTAGTTAATAACTTGCTTCATTGTCAGTTTCCTGCTTTTGATAATTAATTGTATTGTGGCTGTGAAAGATGATAACATTAGGGGATGCTGGATAAGGGATAGTAAAGAAAATCATTATACTATTTTGCAACTTTTCTGTAAGCCTAAAATTACTTCAAAATAAAAAGTTTGAAAAAGTGGGGGCCAGTGAATCGGTCTCTGTCTTTTGTCCTCTCCCTTCAGTGCCTAGCAAACACTAGGTTGCTTTTTGTCTCTATGGATTTGCCTGTTCCAGGCACTTCCTTTAAATGGAATCCTACAATTAGTGGCCTTTTGTGTCTGGCTTCTTTTACTTCCCATGATGTTTTCAAGGTCCACTCATGTTGTAGCAGGTATTTGTACTTCATTCCATTTTTTACAGTTGAATAATATTCCACTGAATGTACAGACCACATTTTGTTTATCCGTTCACCCGTTGATGGCCATGTGGGTAGTTTCCACCTTTTGATTGCTGGGAACAATGCTGCTTTGAACATTTGTGTTCAATTGAACACTTGTATTCAAAACCCAAGGGTATGAGGTTTCCTATTGGGATGATGAAATGTTTTGGAACTAGATAGAGGTGATGATTGTAAAATATTGTGAATGTACTAGTGCTACTGAATTGTATATTTTAAAATGATGAAGTTCATGTTATGTAAATCTCATCTCAATAAAAATGGGTACTACCAGTGGAATAAATATCATATTTTGGAAAATCTGTGCTTATGAGACCCCAGCACTTAACATAGTACCTGGTCCTCAGAAAATGTGTGAAAAATGTTGGCCAGTGTTAGTGTCTTTGCAGGAGTAACATAAGACTCCCAGCTCCCACCACAGGAATTCTTCCAACAACACAACATTGCTTTCACCAAGAAAGTTCCTCCATGTTTATTCTACTACAGTTCTTCACGGTACCAAAAAAAAAAAAAAAAATCTCAGGGACCTTGGGACACCACCACTAGAATGCCTTGCTTGGCATTCATGAACTTCTCCTATTTTCACAAAGTGCACAGCTGGCTGGAATGACACGGCCACCCACTGCCCAGACATGGTGCTCAGAATGCAGAATGGAAGTTCAACAGATAATAAACCAGTTACCTGTTGACTGAATATTGAACCCATTTCAGCAGCTTATTCAACAAGTCTCTTCAACAGACCAAATGTCTTATTGACCCAGGACTCCACCCTACAATTTGCTGGTTAAGTCTCAATGCCCCAGCACCCTTCATCTGATTTTCTAATGCCCAGTCCCATTTCCTCAAAGTACCTAGGGATGTACTCTAACGTTTGAAATGAAAGCAAATGCCTGAATCATTCTGAGGCTTTTATGAGGATCTTACAGGAAGCTGGGAACACCCCAGCACATCCCAGACCAGGGAAGCATCTCTCTGTTCAGAGCTGATGAACTGAGCTCGGTTGTACTGACCATTACCAGCAAACTCGTCCTCTTTGTCTCGTCTGTGCTGGTTGTTCTCCATCCTTTGTTCCCAGATCTGTTGTTCAACCTTCTCTGGGTCCTGGGAGGAGGCTGAGCTCTATGGGTATCAATAGGCTCCTTGTCCTCTGGCTTTTGACCGGAAGCCTCCAAGGGGACACACAAAGAAGATGAGACAGACGGAGGAGAGACAGGCTGCTTTCTCCCATCTCAGTGCTGTGCTCTGGAGAGGTCTACCACCCCCCTTCCCTGACTCTGCCAGCCCATCCCACGGTCCAAAGGGCTTCAGCAACACTGGACCTCCTGCAGCTATATCAGGCCTCGGGCAACCCTCACTGCCCTTGCTGCTAGCCCCTGGACAAGTCACCTTCCCTGGTTGGTGCCTAAAACCATGTTCTTAAGTAATTCCTTCATTAAATTATCTGGGAATAAAGTCTCACAGCCACAGGTGCCTTCTGTTTCTTGCTTGGACCCTGTCTAATAAACCATCCTCATTGAACGCTGGGTTCAGGGATGAGGCATGTAAGAAGTGATGCTATGGTCAAGGGCACAGCAGGTTTCAACTGAAGCATCCTAATGGCCATCCCCATCCTTTCTAAGGGCTTCTCAGGTGGCACAGTGATAAAGAATCCACCCGCCAATGCAGGAGATGCAAGAGACATGGGTTCGATCCCTGGGTCAGGGAAGATCCCCTAGAGGAGGAAGTGGCAATCCACTCAAGTATTATTGCTAGGAAAATCCCATAGACAGAGGAGCCTGGTGAGCTATACTTCATGAGGTCACAAAGAGTTGGACATGCCTGAGCACATACACATCATTTCTAATAAACATACAAGCACACAATGCGAGTCAAACACTGACGGGTCCCAAGTACTCAGAGAAGTGGAGTCAACCTCCTGTTAACAGAAGAGGAGTTCCATCATCTCCACTAGCTTTGCTCATAGTGATGCTTCCTAAGGCCCACTGGACTTCACATTCCAGGATGTCTGTCTCTAGATTAGTGATCACACCATCACGGTTTTCTGGGTCATGAAGATCTTTGTACAGTTCTTCTGTATATTCTTGCCACCTTNGACACGACTGAGCGACTGAACTGAACTCCCGCACTGCAGGCAGATTCTTTATCAACTGAGCTATAAGGGAAGCCAAGTGAGACCGGGCCAAATCCTGGCTCTGTCCCTTGCTGGCTGTATGACCTTGGGCAAGTTACCTAACATCTCTGAGCCCCAGTAACTACTTGCCTTTCAAAACTTTGAAAATCATGTTAACAAACAAGGCACTTGGGTAGGCAGTAGGCCTTCAAATAACACCCTATTGCCAAATGCCATGCACTGATTCATTCACTGAGTAAACACTGACTGTAGCCAGTGGCAGCACCAGCTGCCAGTGCCCCAGCCAGACCACCTTGGTGTCCACCATTCACTCCCCTATGTGCGCACATCCCAACTTCCAGCTGTCAGCACCTGCAATGCCTTCGTAGAGGAAATAATAGGAAATTAACATCCCCCACCCCACGGGGTGCCTTTACCCAATACCTGATAGGAGTTGGAGGACTTCAGCTCCCTTGACGCCCGAGGAGGGTAACTTTGAGACATGTGGTCTACACTGGCTCCCAGGCGCCCCCACAAGGCTCAGCTGTGGTTGCCTAGAGTAGTAACTTACTAGACAGCGCCCCCTTTCCTGGCCCCTCCTCTTCCCCATCCCACCTGCACTCTCTCCTCTGGGATTATCTCCTGAAGAAATTTCCTTGTACTCCAGCACCTCAGGTTCTGCTTCTGGGACGCAAAAACTCAAACGAAACTAAGACGTTGATTGAACTCCTACTGTGTGCCTGCCAGGTGCCATCCTGCGCCTAGATCAACCAGACAGGGTCCCTGCCGTCAGCACACTGCCTACCGTCAGGCCATCAGAGAAACAGAGGATAGAGAAGCCTGTAAAGACTGAACTGCTTTCAGTATACGAAGCCCCAGAACGTTAAGGCCTCTTTCTTAGAACACGTCCAAGAATCACAATCATTTTTCTCCAGTCTTTCCCTGATGACCCAATGAATAANCTACCGTCAGGCCATCAGAGAAACAGAGGATAGAGAAGCCTGTAAAGACTGAACTGCTTTCAGTATACGAAGCCCCAGAACGTTAAGGCCTCTTTCTTAGAACACGTCCAAGAATCACAATCATTTTTCTCCAGTCTTTCCCTGATGACCCAATGAATAAGCATTTTGAGGCCAGAATCCACATCTTCTTGTTCATTTCCTACTCTCCTTCGAGTTGCCTAGCCCAGGGCTCGGCATTCACTTATCTGATAAAAATTCAGTGAGCGCCCAGAGTATGTTCTCAATTGTGGGGACACAGCCAGCAGTGAGCAAGAGACCCATTCCTAGCCCTCAAGGAGTTGACCGAATGCAAACACGTAAAGTGGAGAAGGAGATGGCAACCCACTCCAGTATTCTTGCCTGGAGAATCCCACGGACAGAGGACCTGGGGGCTACAGTCCATAGGATCACCAAGAGTTGGACATGATTGAAGTGACTTAGCACAAACAATGAAGGCAAACAAAAAAAGCCCACGCGTAGACAAAGAATGTAACGTCCTTCTGTGATGCATACAGTGGCAGAGACAGGGCGAGGAGGAGACAGCGAGGGAGCTGGGGCAGGGAGAGCGTCTTGGAGGATGTGCAGACTGCTGGTGCTCAGTAAAGGTTGCTGAACACAGGAAGTACAAGCCTTAGCTTTTGCGGTCAATGAGTAACACCACAAATGAGAAGAGCATCTTCAACACAGAAAACTGTTCCAAGCACTTCAAATCCGCTGACCCCTCTCTGAGTTGATGCCACAGGAAAGATTTCAATGACTTCATTCAGAAATCTGTTAGGTCCCCAACACAGACAAGTACTTGGGCCAATTAACACCCCCGAGAGGAAGACAGCCTTGATGTTTGATCAATACGAGTAGGAGTGTGGCCAGAATCAATGAGGGGCTGTCTGAGGTCGGGAAACCGCACAGCGCTGGAAGAGCAGGTTCTGGAACAGTTTCTGCAGGAAGTCTCTTGACCACGAAGTGACTAAAACCAGCAGCAGTGAATCCTCACTGCCTGCTTCCTTGGCGCTGGGCACATTGCTAAGAGTATCATAAGGGCCACACCTGTTGGAGGCTCACACAGACCCTGTTTGCTGCTGATGTTTATTCACTAAGTCGTGTCCGAATCCTGGTGACCCTATGGACTACAGCCTGCCAGGTTCCACTGTCCAAGGCATTTCCCAAGCAGGAATACTGGAGTGGGTTGCCATTTCCTTCTCCAGGGGATCTTTCTGACTCAGGGATTGAACGCAAGTCTCCTGTGTTGGCAGGCGGATTCTTTACTGTCTAAGCCACCAGGGAAGCTCAAAGACCCTGTTAGGTGGCTACTATCATAACCCCATTTTCCAGGGGAGGAAATAGAGGATGAGAGGAGGTTAAGTAACTCGCTCAAGGTCACGCAATGACAATGTGGTTTGTTAAGGGCCACGAGGGGTGCTGCTAATGGGAGCATAGAGGAGGTGTGCCTACCCAGTCTGGGGTAAAGGAACTCCTATGCCTGTGGGTGTAATTTCTGAGTTGAGGTATGGAGAAGGTTGAAGTTGATGCAGGAATGGTGGGAGGTAAGGAGGGAGAGAAACTCGTTCCAGTAACATCCAATGCTTGGAAGTGAGGGCACATTCAGGAGCCTCTGGGAGGTAGAACTTTGCCAAAAGGCAGAATTAACCCCTTGCCTTATTTTGTGTGATTCAGGTTTAGCCAGGTGGATGTCACATTTACAGAGCTGTGGTTTAATGCTAGGCTGGCTGGCACTCCCCAGAAGGGCTGTGTGGGTGGTGTGGGCATCTTAGGGGTGATTCTGGGGGATTCCCTACTCCTCCTTCAGGTGGCAAGATTATCCTGTGCCCGTCTCCCTGGGCACCATGGAGATCCCTGGGGTCAGTGACTGGACACCACCATCCCAGCCGGATGAAGGCTATTCGTGCTGATTCTTGGATTAGCTTGTGAAGTCCACAGAGGTGATGAACGATTAGGGGTGAACACAGCATCTGATGAGGTTGTCAGCACGTGCTGCCGCCCATACCCAGAGTGGCAGCCTCTCACCCGGGCCCTCTGAGGGTGCTGTGGACCACCTTGAGCAGCTTGATTGGTAGTCGTCTATGTATAGCCTCCAAGGCTCTGACTGTGCCCCCAAGCCCCAAATTGCTTGACATGACCCTCTCTTTCCTTCTCTCTCTCCACGCTCTAGTCTGAAATGCCATCTTCCTCACCTGTGACACTCCATCAGTTTCAAGAGGCTTCCTGCCTCCTGTGATCCAGTCTCCCTGCACAAATCAGAGTCACCTTTCCAAAGTGCAAATGTGACTATGTCAGAGTCTCCAGTGCCCTCGAGTGCTTAAAGCCCAGATTCTCTAGCATTCCTTGGTTCATTAATTTTTCCATCCCACAAACGGTGATTGAGCACCACTGATTCTTCTGAGGTCTGATGAGGTATTAGCCTCCCCATTGACTTGGCTATGTTGCCCTTTTGGTGGGAGTGAGTCTTGTGAGGACATCTCTTGTTTTTGTGGGCCCCGTTTTCACTGAGGAGTGCCCCCCTTTCACATACAGTCCTGGAGCCCATGAGGCACAGCTGTTTAGCCTTTCCTCAAAATATGAGCGACTTCACTCAAAATATGAGTGACTTCCCTTTTCACTTTCATGCCTTGGAAAAGGAAATGGCAACCCACTCCAGTGTTCTTTCCTGGGGAATCCTGGGACGGGGGAGCCTGGTGGGCTGCTGTCTATGGGGTCGCACAGAGTCCGACACGACTGAAGCAAATTAGCAGCAGCAGCAAAATCTTAGAGCTACCTCGAATTCCTCCAATACATTCCTTGTTTTGTCAGACTCAGTGGACGGTGGTTGAAACCAGAGAAACCCTGCTGGGTGGGGCCACCTCTCTTTGAGCCTTAAAGAGCTGTGAGCCAGCTGTGGTTTCCCGGTCTACCTGGACTCTTCTGTACTCTGCAAGATGCCCTTGAAGGCTGAACCAGTCAGCCTAGTCCCTTGCATCCAGCTTGCATGGGGATTCAGCCAATGGAAAGCATCACACAGCAGGGTGGGTGGGAGGACACGGAGGCGGGGTTTAACCCTCCTCACTCCCTCCCTGAGGGCTAGAGGTGCAGAGGCTGTGCCCCTCTGTTAAAGGCAGTCTTTCACACACAGTTCACTCCCCAGGTCCTGTTAATGGCCCCTTCCTCTTGCTCTTTGAGGCTCCCCCTCGTTTTAGGCTCCCCCTAGTTCAAACCAATAAATCCTAAAGGAAATCAACTCTGAATATTCATTGGAAAGACTGATGCTGAAGCTCCAATACTTTGGCCACCTGATGTGGAGAGCTGACTAATTAGGAAAGACCCTGATGTTGGGAAAGATTGAGGGCAGAAGGAGAAGGGGGCAACAGAGGATGAAATGGTAGGATGGCATCACAGNCTAAAACCAGCAGCAGTGAATCCTCACTGCCTGCTTCCTTGGCGCTGGGCACATTGCTAAGAGTATCATAAGGGCCACACCTGTTGGAGGCTCACACAGACCCTGTTTGCTGCTGATGTTTATTCACTAAGTCGTGTCCGAATCCTGGTGACCCTATGGACTACAGCCTGCCAGGTTCCACTGTCCAAGGCATTTCCCAAGCAGGAATACTGGAGTGGGTTGCCATTTCCTTCTCCAGGGGATCTTTCTGACTCAGGGATTGAACGCAAGTCTCCTGTGTTGGCAGGCGGATTCTTTACTGTCTAAGCCACCAGGGAAGCTCAAAGACCCTGTTAGGTGGCTACTATCATAACCCCATTTTCCAGGGGAGGAAATAGAGGATGAGAGGAGGTTAAGTAACTCGCTCAAGGTCACGCAATGACAATGTGGTTTGTTAAGGGCCACGAGGGGTGCTGCTAATGGGAGCATAGAGGAGGTGTGCCTACCCAGTCTGGGGTAAAGGAACTCCTATGCCTGTGGGTGTAATTTCTGAGTTGAGGTATGGAGAAGGTTGAAGTTGATGCAGGAATGGTGGGAGGTAAGGAGGGAGAGAAACTCGTTCCAGTAACATCCAATGCTTGGAAGTGAGGGCACATTCAGGAGCCTCTGGGAGGTAGAACTTTGCCAAAAGANGAGTTGAGGTATGGAGAAGGTTGAAGTTGATGCAGGAATGGTGGGAGGTAAGGAGGGAGAGAAACTCGTTCCAGTAACATCCAATGCTTGGAAGTGAGGGCACATTCAGGAGCCTCTGGGAGGTAGAACTTTGCCAAAAGGCAGAATTAACCCCTTGCCTTATTTTGTGTGATTCAGGTTTAGCCAGGTGGATGTCACATTTACAGAGCTGTGGTTTAATGCTAGGCTGGCTGGCACTCCCCAGAAGGGCTGTGTGGGTGGTGTGGGCATCTTAGGGGTGATTCTGGGGGATTCCCTACTCCTCCTTCAGGTGGCAAGATTATCCTGTGCCCGTCTCCCTGGGCACCATGGAGATCCCTGGGGTCAGTGACTGGACACCACCATCCCAGCCGGATGAAGGCTATTCGTGCTGATTCTTGGATTAGCTTGTGAAGTCCACAGAGGTGATGAACGATTAGGGGTGAACACAGCATCTGATGAGGTTGTCAGCACGTGCTGCCGCCCATACCGAGTGGCAGCCTCTCACCCGGGCCCTCTGAGGGTGCTGTGGACCACCTTGAGCAGCTTGATTGGTAGTCGTCTATGTATAGCCTCCAAGGCTCTGACTGTGCCCCCAAGCCCCAAATTGCTTGACATGACCCTCTCTTTCCTTCTCTCTCTCCACGCTCTAGTCTGAAATGCCATCTTCCTCACCTGTGACACTCCATCAGTTTCAAGAGGCTTCCTGCCTCCTGTGATCCAGTCTCCCTGCACAAATCAGAGTCACCTTTCCAAAGTGCAAATGTGACTATGTCAGAGTCTCCAGTGCCCTCGAGTGCTTAAAGCCCAGATTCTCTAGCATTCCTTGGTTCATTAATTTTTCCATCCCACAAATGGTGATTGAGCACCACTGATTCTTCTGAGGTCTGATGAGGTATTAGCCTCCCCACTGACTTGGCTATGTTGCCCTTTTGGTGGGAGTGAGTCTTGTGAGGACATCTCTTGTTTTTGTGGGCCCCGTTTTCACTGAGGAGTGCCCCCCTTTCACATATAGTCCTGGAGCCCATGAAGCACAGCTGTTTAGCCTTTCCTCAAAATATGAGCGACTTCACTTTGCCTTTTCACTTTCATGCCTTGGAAAAGGAAATGGCAACCCACTCCAGTGTTCTTTCCTGGGGAATCCTGGGACGGGGGAGCCTGGTGGGCTGCTGTCTATGGGGTCGCACAGAGTCCGACACGACTGAAGCAACTTAGCAGCAGCAGCAGCAGCAAAATTTTAGAGTTACCTCGAATTCCTCCAATACATTCCTTGTTTTGTCAGACTCAGTGGACGGTGGTTGAAACCACAGAAACCCTGCTGGGTGGGGCCACCTCTCTTTGAGCCTTAAAGAGCTGTGAGCCAGCTGTGGTTTCCTGGTCTACCTGGACTCTTCTGTACTCTGCAAGATGCCCTTGAAGGCTGAACCAGTCAGCCTAGTCCCTTGCATCCAGCTTGCATGGGGATTCAGCCAATGGAAAGCATCACACAGCAGGGTGGGTGGGAGGACACGGAGGCGGGGTTTAACCCTCCTCACTCCCTCCCTGAGGGCTAGAGGTGCAGAGGCTGTGCCCCTCTGTTAAAGGCAGTCTTTCACACACAGTTCACTCCCCAGGTCCTGTTAATGGCCCCTTCCTCTTGCTCTTTGAGGCTCCCCCTCGTTTTAGGCTCCCCCTAGTTCAAACCAATAAATCCTAAAGGAAATCAACTCTGAATATTCATTGGAAAGACTGATGCTGAAGCTCCAATACTTTGGCCACCTGATGTGGAGAGCTGACTAATTAGGAAAGACCCTGATGTTGGGAAAGATTGAGGGCAGAAGGAGAAGGGGGCAACAGAGGATGAAATGGTAGGATGGCATCACAGACTCCATGGACATGAGTTTGAGCAAACTCCAGGAGATGGTGAAGGACAGGGAAACCGCGCATGCTGTAGTCCATGGGGTTGCAAAGAGTCGTATGTGACTTAGCAACTGAACAACAGCTAGTTCTGGGTCTTGCACTGCCTCTTGCTGGTTCCCCTTGACCCAGACCACACCTTTGTAAACAAACCCTCCACAAATCTCCCCTCCAATTACATAGTTTATATGCGTATCCTTTTCTTGCCAGGGCCCTGACTGTTTCAGGGGAGACATCTGCCACCGTCTGTGCCTGCTTGTTAGAAACTATGGAGGGTCTCCCAGGGTCCTGGGTGCACGGGGGGTTGGGAGGGGGATGGAAGGCCTGGGAGAAGACAAAGAGAAATCTCCTAAAGTACCCCTAAAATGGGAATGCTAAGAAAAGCTCCAGTTAGAACAAGCTCTGAGCTGTAAGTTCACCATTTCCTTGCTGTGTGACCTTGAGAAAAACCACTTCCTGTCTCTGAGCCACATCTTCTCATCTGTAAAATGGGAATGATAATCAAACTTCCTGCATTGGGCTCTGCTGGAGGGTCAATGACATCATGGTATCCATCCATTCGTTCACTGACTCACTCAACAAATATGTATTGAGGGACTTCCCTGGTGGTGCAGTGGCTAAGACTCTGCTCTCTCAATGCAGAGGGCCCAGGTTTGATCCCCGGTCAGGGAGCTAGATTGCACATGCCAGAATCAAAAGAACCTGTATGCCATAATGAAGATCAAAGATCCCACGTGATGCAACTAACACCTGGTGCAATCAAATCACTAAATAAAATTAAATGTTAAAAAATGTATCGAGCCCCTGCTATGTGCCTGGCAATGTGCTGGGTGCTGGGGACCCCAGTAGAGACCACAGATACTGCTCTTACCCTCCAGCAGCTCCCAGCCTGCATGGAGAAAGGCATGCAGACAAAGGGCCATACAACAAAACATCCAGTCATTCACTGTGGACATCCTTCTATGGGGGCATGAATGGGACTGAAAAGCCTTCTCTGAGGAAATGGCTAGTGTGTGAGCTGAGTCTTGGAGGATGAGGAAGCCCAGTTGGAGGGTGAACCAAGATAACAGACACGTCAGGGCAGGGGTGGCTGTTGGAGGAGCTGGGAGTGACGGGGGAACAGACGATGAGGAAGAAGAAGTGTCAGAGACCAGGCTAATCGGAGCCTCAGTGACGGGTCTGCATTTTATTCTGAGCATGAGAAGACATGGGTGGTCTGATTTATGGCTTGAAGGACCACTCTGACTGTTGTATGAAGAACAGACTAGAGACAGGCCAGGATGGAGTCAGGGAGACCAGAAGGGGACTGTTGCAGTTGCCCAAATGAGACAGGATGGTGGCTTAGGCTGCGGAAGAGGCCGTGAAGGTGGAGGAAATGAGCTGAGGAGAGATGGCCTGCTGGCCACCACAGATCCATTTCCATAGTGTATTGTTGTGGCTGGGAAGCAGCTCTCTTGCCAGAGACTACACTTCCCAGTGCCCTTTGTGGCTGGATGAGGTCATGTGACTTGTTCTCACCAATGAAATGAGAGCAGAAGTGATGGCCTCACTTCTGAACTGAAGCAGTTAAGAGCAAGTGTGTCTTTTCCACCTTCTCTTTTCCTGTCCATTGGTTGGAAGCAAAAAGCCCTACAAGATGGAGGAGGCATAAGATGGGAGCCCCTTGGGTTCCTGAATCACCATCTGGACCCCTAAGTGGACTTTATTTGACCTATGTACACATTTCTCTTCTACAGAGCCACTGAGATTGTAGGGTCTAACTGTTACAGTTAGACTAAGCAGTGGGCAGACCAGTTAGGAGAAAGAACGAGCAGGACTTGGTGATGGATTGGATGAGCAAGAAGGAGGTCAAGAATAACTTCTATGTTTTGGCTTGAGCAATTGTGCAGAGGAAGTTAGTGTTTCCTGAGCTGGGGAAGATGAGAAAGATGGAAGAGAGTCTCCCCCCTCCCCCCGCTTCTTTCTTCTTTCCTTTTATTTCTTTGTAGGAGTGAAGAGTTAAGTTTAGAACATGATGTTTGCCATGTTTGGGAGACATTCGAATGGAGATGTTAAGTAAAAAGTTAGATGCAAGAATTCAGAAGAGGTCTGAGCCAGTGATGTAGTTTGGGATTTCTTGTTTTGTAGACAGCGTTTGAAGTACATAGTAGGTCCTTGATAAATATTCTCTGAATTGGAATGTGAGTCAGGTCTTCTTCACTTCTACTCAGCATTTGGAAGACGATGAGCACAAATCATCCCAAAGTAGTTAATGACCTCTATCCCCACCCCAACAGCAAGCTGAACAACCACTCACTCTCTGCTCTGCGCTCCTCTGCTCATTGAAGAAGAGTCCCTTTGAGCTCAGAAAAAGTTGAGAATCTAGCTATTCAACGGCTGAATGAAGGTAATTCTGATGACGCTTGAAACTGCCTTCCTGCTGTGTTGGGTAAAACACTCCTCTTTGATGCAATGAAATCACTTGTATTTCTGCCTTTTATATCCTCAAGCAACTTCACCTAATGGGCTGGGGTATGAAAACAGAGTGTGAAAGAGCAAGGCTGGGCTTCACCTGCCTCCAGATGAGGCCACTTGTCTCTTCCCAGGTCTTTTATTCCCCAGGTTTTACAGTGCCTGCTTCATAGGGAAGGTCTGGGCAGACTGGGGAGGCAGTTTGGAATTCTTGGCAGAGCTGGTATTTTCACCCGATGGCCTCTAACTCCAGGGAAGCAAAACAGATATAGTCAGCCCTCAGCATCCATGGGAGATTGATTCCAGGACACCAACCCCCACCCCCAGTGATCCCAGAATCCATGGATGTTCAAGTGCCTTATGTACAGCGGGGAAGCACATTTGGCCTCCAGTATCTGTGGGGCCTGCATCTATGGGTTTTGGATTCTTGAACTCCAGGAACCAAGGACTGAGAATGCAAAACTGGTGATTGCAAAGCACTGGGATTGGCAGTTGGGTGAATCTGCAGAACTGGACATGGAGGGCTGATTGGACCTGCAGGAGCCCACCAGTTGGACTCAAAGAAACCGGTCCCATGGGAAGAATTGAAGAATTGGGGAGTACAGGTTCTCTCTAAAGGGATGGATGCAATGGGGTTCCAGCAGATTGTTGCCATGTGGACTGCAAGTCCAGTATCACTGGGTCTTCTGACTTCTCAAGAGATGCTTCAAATACAGATTTTATATGAAATCTGAATTTAAAATGCTGGCAACTAATTACATTTAAACGGTGTTTGTGGGCCAAACAAAGAGCATGTGCTTGTGCATATGATGTCTTGAAACCAGCTTGCAGCCCTCAGGGATTTGTGGGGTGGACGTGTGCCTCTTTTCTAAGTAATTACCCAGGGCGGGGGAATATGTAATCATTTTGGAATTGCTATTGAACCAGTCCAAGTTCATCAGCTCAGCTCTGTAGATTGTGTGTGTGTGTGTGTGTGTGTGTGTGTCTATGTGTGTCTCTCTGTGTGTGTGCGTCTGTGTGTCTGTGTGTGTCTCTGTGTGTGTCTGTGTCTGTGTGTGTGTCTCTGTGTGTGTGTGTCTGTGTGTGTCTGTGTGTGTGTGTTTAAGCCCCTCTTCCCTGAGAGCTCAGTTGGTAAAGAATCTGCCTGCAATGCAGGAGACCCCAGTTCAGTTCCTGGGTTGGGAAGATCTGCTGGAGAAGGGATAGGCTACCCACTCCAGTATCTTGGGCTTCCCTTGTGGTTCAGCTGGTAAAGAATCCACCTGCAATGTGAGAGACCTGGATTCAACCCTGGGTTGGGAAGATCCCCTGGAGAAGGGAAAGGCTACCACTCCAGTGTGCTGGCCTGGAGAATTCCATGGGTTGTATAGTCCACGGGGGTCACAAAGAGTCAGACATGACTGAGCGACTTTCACTTCATTTCACTTCACTTTGGTGAGGTAAGCCTTTTAGGTTTTTCAATAAGTGAGAAAGAAAGTCAAGATAATGGTGATGGGGAGCAAACCAGACCTTGAGTAGGATGGCTGTGTGTCTTGCTCACTGCTGAATCCTCAGAACTGAGCAGGTGCTCGAAAATATTGTTGGATCAAGTAATGAATGGGAAGGGATGGGCGAATAAAAGTGGAAGCAACCACAGAATCAGGTTTGCATGTTTCAGAGCGTGGGAACCCTTAGTGGCCCAATGGTCCCCCAGCCCCATATTTTAGTTCTGCTACATTTATTTATTTATTAGGTAAGTGTATGTACTTGCCTACACTGGGGCTTAGTTGTTTAGTTGTGGTCTGTGGGATCTTAGTTCCCTGACCAGGGATTGAACCTGGGCCCCCTGTGGTGGAAGCGTGGAGTCTTAGCTATTGGACCACCAGAGAAGTCCCAGGTCTGCTACATTTCAATGATCTCCTGAAGAGGTCACCTCTTTGGTGCTGGTGCAATGTATAATGATTGGTTCTTTCCTTCCTCCCTCCTTCTCTCCCACCCCTCTACTGTCATAAGTATTGAAGAGAATCGGAGAATCAAGAGTATGCAGAGTCCCGTGTCCACACAAGCTTCACCCTATCATCCAATCCATTTTTCTTACTGCAAGAAGAGTGACATCATCCTGTCACCCCCTAACTTCGTCAGTGGTCTTCCATTGCCCTCAAGATAGAATGAACTACCAACTCCTATCAAGTGCATCTTCTGTCCAGTCCCCCTTCCCTGGCTCTCCCCTCCCCCACCCGATGACCAGGAACCAAACACAGAGACTCACAGCTGTTAGCAGGGGCTCACCCCGGGCCTTCGTACAGGTGCTTCTTTATGCCTTGAAGACATTTCCACTCCCTCTTTACCTGGCTAAACCCTACTTCTCCTTCACATCTCAGCTGGGACTTCACTGCCTCAGGAGGCCTCTCCTATCTCCTGACACTGGGTTACATGCCCCCTCTGGGTCTCCTGAGTTCCCTGGGCTCCCTTCCAGCTCAGATCACACGACTCTTGGCTCCCTGCCTGCCAGTCTCTGTCTCTGTGTCACGTTCAGGGCTGACTGGCTTTCTGTTGCCTAACAGAGCTGCAGGAAAGACTTCTGAATGAATACCATCTCTCCTCTCCCCTCTGCCTCTCGAGCCTGCAGGGCCCTGTGGATTATAAAGAGAGTTAATGGTCCTCCACAGGGTAGGGAGTGTGAGGTTACGGAAGGGGCCCCCTGTCCCCCCAGCTCTAATCGACCACAGAGCAGGAACCCACACCAGTAGCAAGTCAGGGTCCTTCTGGGGGGTCCTCAGGTAGAGACCTCAAAAGTCGGTGACACTTCTGGTGTCAAGGGAGTGTCCTATGGGACAAAAGACCTGGAAAGGGGTGTGTGTGTGTTACACCCCAGTACTTTGCAAGGGTCTCAAATCCAGAGTCATCAGCAGCATTGTCCCTAGGTGCTGGATAAGAGGCTCTGTGGTGTAGTGGTTACTTCCTCTGACTGTGGTGTCCAGTTTCCTGGGTTTGAATACTGTCTCTACTATAATTTTACTGATATAATATTACCCAGCTGGGTGCCCTTGGCCAAGCCATTAAACTTCTCTGCGCCTCAGCTTCCCCCTCATGTAAAATTGTCTTGAGGAGCACAGTATTACGTGTTGGGGTCGGAATGGGCATTCGGTGCTATGAGGTCGCTGAAGGGTTCAGGGCTGGGCTGGGGTGGAGTGTAGGAAGAGCTGGAGGAACCTCCGTGTTTGTTCTTGCCCTGCTTTGGGGACTGACATGGAGGTGATTCTGCTCACTGCAAGGCCGGCCTCCCCTCCCAGCTCCCCTGGAGACTCTCTGGGGAAGCCCTGAGCAGGCTCCTTCTCCTTCCAGGGTCTCCCCAGCTGCTCAAGGAGTCTCCCGCCTCGGACGGATGGGCCGTGCCAAGCATTTGGGAAACAGCTGTTTGACCGCCTGGCCCAAGCCTGCCCTTTCGGGGTGCAGATTAGAAGGTAGGTGGGTGGGAAGTGGATCTGAATCACCGCGGGGACTGACTAGTCTGTGGAAGCCCTGGACAGGGGTACAGGGCCAGCAAACCAAGGAAGCCGCAAGCAGGGTGACCGACGATGCCGGTTTGCCTGGGACTGGCCTAGTTTTATCAGTGAACTTTCCACCTACTGGAAACTCCCTCGGCCCTGGGCACACTGGGACCATTGGTCACCCAAGCACATCAGACGCCCCCTAAGTGGGATCCTAACACTTCTTGGATAACGAGGTTGAGGGCAGATTGGGTGTGGCTACTGGGGAATTGACAAGGGCAATCCCAGCACCTGACCCCCGGTGTTGTGGGCTGCCAGCCTTTCTCTTCTTGCATAATTTCCCCCAGATGTCAGGCACCCTATGAAATGAAAGCTGAGACTTTTCCAGCCACGGGGCCTGTTCAGGCTGGACCCTCTGCCTGGACCTGCCTTCCTCCCCTCCTTCCCTCCAGCAACAAAGGTTTATTGTATAGTACAGGGAACTATAGTCAATATCTTGTAATAACTTATCACGGAAAATAATTTTAAAAATAATGTATGTGCACAACTGAATCACCTTGCTATGTACCTTAAACACTGTAAGTCAACTATACATCAATAAAATACACACACACACACACACACACACACACACACACACATATATATATATATAAAAAAGAAAAGAAATCTTACTCATGGCTCAAGATCCAGGTCAACTCTCAGCCCCCATTTCCTCACCTGCTGGCTGGACAGCCGGGTGGTTCCAGGCAGAGTGGCAGTCACCCCTCCCCTCACACGACCCCTCTGGGACCCTGTGAAAATCCCTCCAGCCTGCTGCTGGTGCCCACAGGCAAGGTGCTGGGACAACTCCATCTCCTTGTCCACACAACAGAAATGTAAGAGCAGCGACCTCTTAGGGGCACCAGGACACACACTTCTCTTCTCCCCTGGTCCTTTTCTCTCACCTAATAAGAACTGAAAGCCCAGAGTGTGATTTGGTGAAGCCACTATGGAGAACAGTATGGAAGTTCCTCAAGAAATTAAAAAGAGTTGCCATTTGATCCAGCAATCCTACTCCCGGACATAGATCTAGACAAAACTATAATTCAAGAAGATACATGCACCCCAATGTTCATAGCAGCAATATTTACAACAGCCAAGATGTGGAAACAGCCTAAATATCCATTAACGGATGAATGGATAAAGAAGATGTGGCACGTATACACAATGGAATACGACTCAGCCATCACAAAGAATGACATAATGCTATTTGCAGCTACATGGATAGACCTAGAGATGATCACACTAAGAAAATTCAGAGAAAGACAAATATATGACATTACTTATGTACAGAATCTAAAATATGGCACAAGTAAACCTATCTACAAAACAGAGAGACTCACAGACACAGAAAACAGACTTGTGGATTGGGAGTCAGGGATTAGCAGATGCAACCTGTCATATATAGAATGTATACACAACAAGGTCCTACTGTATAGCACAGGGAGCTCTAGTCAATATTCTATAATAAACCATGATGGAAAAGAATATGTAAAAGAATGTGTATATATGTATAACTGAATTACTTTGCTGTACAGAAGAAAATGAACAAACTGTAAATCAACTGTACTTCAAATGAAAAAAAAGAACCAGGCTTACATATGTATCCATCCCAGCCTGGCCTTTAGCTCTCAGTACACACGTGATGTTTGACTGTTGAATCACAGATTTCAGAAACCTCCTTCAAAGGCCTTGAAAGAGCCTTTGGCAAGACAACTATGAGCACGGGGAACATGTGTCACGTGCTCGCCGCGGCCCTGGGATGTTCTAGGTTGCAGCCGCTTTGAAATCAGACGTCGCTGCTGGTCTGTCAAGAGTTGACCACATGCCAGTCACGGCACAGAGCGCTCCACACCAGTAATTCTCAGCAGGGCTGAGGTGGACCCCCAGGGGACTCGAGGCAACATCTGGAGACATTTTTGTTGCCACGACTCGGGGAGCGGTGCTACTGGCATCTGGTAGGTGGAGGTCAAGGATGATGCCTAATGCCCTACAAAGCACAGGGCAGCCCCCTATCATGAACAGTTATCCAGACCAATGTATCGACTGTGCCAAGGTCCGGAGACCCTGCTCCACCTGTGTGAGCTCTTATTTCATCTACCCGATGGCCATGGGACATGGGTAAAACAGAGGAGGAAATGGAGACTCAGGTCCTGGCACACGCCCGGAGGAGTCAGGATGGGACCCCCGGTAAATATGATGCCGAGTCCCATGCTCTTTTTGCCCCGGCTTGTGGGGAGCAGACTTGGAGGGGTGTGTAGAGGTGGCTGCCTTGGCCGGAGATGAGGGGATGCTGGGCCGAAGTTGGGGGACCTCCTGATTAGCTGAGTGCAGCCCTGTCTGAGGGTCACTGGAGGGTTGGCTTGGGGCAGAGTGGCTTGCCAGAGCCCAGAGCCGGCCCTTCGGGAATTCTCCCGGCTGGCCAGAGCCGCCACCAGATGGGAGGCCGAGTGGAACTTAATATCAGACCATCTGCAGCCAGCAGCCCCCAAGTTTGGCAGGCAGCCCTCCCCTTGGATGAAAAGGGTCTGCTGGCAACACTGTATATCCTGCTGCTTGTTCTAGAAGACCTGATCACTGAAGATACAGTACTTCACACACCAACCCACATCTCTCTCTCTCTCACACACACACACAGACACACACACACACATGGCTTCAATCCCTTGGGTGCCACGAGCTCTGATGGACACTGAAACCATCCATCTCTCTGTCACATGCCTGCTCCTGCTTTTCCTTAAGAACCTGGTAGACACCAAGCTACGATAAAGGGGATCTTGGTCCCCTATATCAAGCTGAAGGGAAAGCATCAACATTTACGGGTGCAGCCTAGGACATGCATGACTGGCAAGGGGAGGGTGCCCTTTATCTGCCCCTGGCACACCCTAAGCCACCAGAAAGGCCTGGTCGGTCCCCTCCCTCCTGTGAGCTGCCCGCCAGCACTTTACTCTCTTGATCCACTTCCGGGAAGATACAACCAGCTTCACACCTTGGGGACCCAGGGGTCCTGAGGCGTTACAGAATCATTCTAAAGAGGCACAGTTCTTAATTGCAGCAGAGTTTCCCAGTAATGGAAGGTTTCTGTCAGGCACCAGGCACTGCGATCCATTGTCACCTTCAAGTCCTGAGGATGCCTCTGATACTGAATCCCATTTTCTGACGCTCAGAGAGGTGAGGGGTTTCTCTGAAGATCACAGAACGTGTGCATGACTTCAGGGTTTTCTAGTAAATTGAGAATTGTCACAGCTCATGCAGAAGTTTCCAGGGTAGAGCTGGCATACGAGAGACACCCCAGACCAACCCATGTGCCGGAGGGCTCTCAGGAAGCCCTGTGCAACAAGCGACAAGGGTTCCCCACTAGGCTCGCACCTGGCTACCTCCCAGGTGTTGGGGGCCTGCTCTTCTTTTGAGGTGGTTGAAACACACACTTGCCATCAATGACTCTTTTGATCAAAGCCTTCTTTAGAAATAGGGCCATGACCCACTTTGTAGTGATTATATGTCTGAGAAAGGTCCCAGCTCCTGAAGTTGCATCTTTTGTGCCCTCGCCCAGAAGTCGCATCCTTCCCTGTTTACTTGATTAGCCAGGTTTGAGCCCAGCACAGGGAATGCCAGCAAGAGGGCAGCACGCCCCTGCCTGGCGCATCCTGTGTGCTGAGGAGAGATGGTGTTAGCTTGGCACCCACTCTCTGAGGGGTGCTTTGCAGTCTCATGCCTTCTCATCCTCTTAGTAGTCCTGCGAGGTTGGATTGCCATCACTTCCTCTTTGAGGCCTGGCAGCTGGGGCTTCCAGGGGTTCGTGGTTTGCTCAAAGTCCTGCGTCAGATGGTGGCCAAGGTAGGGCAAGGAACCGGGTCTGGGCTGGGGCGTGTGTCCCCGTCCCTGTGGGTCTGCCCTGCTGCCCTGATGGGGTCAGGAAGGGATGAGATCATTCTCTTGGCCTCCTGGGTTCTACCACCTTTTGAAGTTCAAGGCAGTTTCTTAACCAATGGGACTCTATACTCTTGCTTTTAACCTGAACAAACAAGGCTGGCTAGCTGGCTACAATTCTCCAGTAACTTTCAAGTATCCAATGCAACCAAGCCAGATAGGCTAAAGAGTTTCCTTCTACTGACCCGGGCAAGGAAATCATATTACCGAATTACGGTTCATTTGCAAAGTGCCCTTGACCAGCCAGTAGGCTGGCTTCCTGACCCCATTAATCAGATAGTCAACTTCCATGTTCAGGGTGGCCCAGACGGTCTGTGGCTGGTCCCAAAGGACAGTGGCCTGACCTTCGTGGAGTGAGAGGTCAATGATGGAAACACGGCTCAGATTCCAGCGGCTAACTGGAGAGTTACCTAACTCCTCTGAGCCTCAAATTTCTCACTCATAAAATAGGGATGGTAACAGTATTTGGCTGTCTGGGGAGGCCTTAAAATTGCTATGAAAAGAAGAGAAGCGAAAAGCAAAGGAGAAAAGGAAAGATATAAGCATCTGAATGCAGAGTTTCAAAGAATAGCAAGAAGAGATAAGAAAGCCTTCCTCAGTGATCAATGCAAAGAAACAGAGGAAAAGAACAGAATGGGAAAAACTAGAGATCTCCTCAAGAAAATTAGAGATACCAAGGGAACATTTCATGTAAAGATGGGCTCAATAGAGGACAGAAATGGTATGGACCTAACAGATGCAGAAGATATTAAGAAGAGGTGGCAAGAACACAGAAGAACTGTACAAAAAAGATCTTCATGACCAAAATAATCACAATGGTATGATTACTCACCTAGAGCCAGACATCCTGGAGTGTGAAGTCAAGTGGAAGTGATGGAATTCCAGTAGAGCTCTTTCAAATCCTGAAAGATGATGTTGTGAAAGTGCTGCACTCAATATGCCAGCAAATTTGGAAAACTCAGCAGTGGCCACAGGACTGGAAAAGGTCAGTTTTCATTCCAATCCCAAAGAAAGGCAATGCCAAAGAATGCTCAAACTACTTCACAATTGCATTCATCTCACACGCTAGTGAAGTAATGCTCAAAATTCTCCAAGCCAGGCTTCACNAGTAAGCGTCTTTTAATTTCATGGCTGCAATCACCATCAAAATATCAGCAAATTATATTCAGCAACACATAGAAAAGGTGATACACTTTGATCTAGTGAGATTTATTCCAGTGATGCAGAGTAGCTCAATATCTACAGATGAATGTGATATACCATGTTAACAAAGAACAGTCTTCTCTGGTGGCTCAGACAATGAAGAATCTGCCCACAATGCAGGAGACTCAAGTTCAATCCCTGAGTCAGGAAGATTCCTTGGAGAAGAGGAAGGCAACTCACTCCAGTATTCTTGCCTGGAGGATCAAATGGACAGAGGAGCCTGACAGGCTACCGCCCAAGGGATAAAAACTACATGATTATCTCAATAGACATAGAAAAAGCATTTAAGAAAATACAACATCTATTCACGATAAAACCTCATTAAAATGGGTATAAAGGTCAACATATAGGTCAATATAAAAAGGCCATTTATGACAAACCTACAGACAACATCACATTCAACAGTAAAAAGCTAAAGATTTCCTGTTAAATTCAAGAACAAGACAAGAATGCTCATTCTCACTAATTCTATTTAACATAATATTGAAAGTTTTAGCTACCTCAATCAGATAATAAAAAGAAATAAAAGGCACCCAAATTAGAAAAGAAGTAAAATTATCAGTATTTGTAAATGACATGATACTATATATAGGAAACCCTAAAGTTATCACTAAAAAACTATCAGAACTAATAAATGAATTCAGTAAAGTTCCAGAATACAAAATTAATATACTGAAATATGCTGCTTTTATATACATTAATAATAAAGTATCAGAAAAGACAAACCAAGAAAACAATCCCACTTAAAATCACATCAAAAAGAATGAAATATCTAATAATAGCATAATCACATAGTGAAAGACCTATACTCTGAAAATTATAAACATTAATGAAGGAAACTGGAAGTTACACAAAGAAATTGAAAGATATCCTATTTTTATAAAGAATTAATACTTCTTAAATGAATGAAACGTTCATACTACTCAAAGCAATCTACAGATTTAATGTAATCTCTATCAAATATCCATGATATTTTTTGCAGAACTAGAAGAAATAATCCCTGTCTCTTATACACATCTTTCATCAGATGAGAACAACAATGACATTTATTTTTCAAAAAAGTTATTGGCATGCTAGAGTATACTCCAGAGGAAAGACCATACTGAGAACCATTAATAACTGCATAGTTTTATACCTATCTTATAATTGAAAGGATTAGTTATATATACATAATACCTACAACTATTGGTAGTAGAATATGATCAAATGTGACTACCTACACAGTTAACCNGTGAGATGGCTGAATGGCATCACCGACTCAATGGTCATGAGTTTGAGTGGACTCTGGGAGTTGGTTATGGACAGGGAGACCTGGCGTGTGGCAATTCATGGTGTCGCAAAGAGTTGGACACGACTGAGTGACTGAACTGAACTGAACAGTATTCGGAAGACTTTTTTTTCCCGTTTAGTATGCATTTTCCTTTCTTATCAGCACCCCCATCTTTTAAGGGGTGGTTTGTCTTTCTCTGTTGGATGATCATTCATTCTGCTCATCCCTTGCCAATGGATGTGTAAGAGTTAGCCTAGGGGGCTGTAGTGAGGATTAAATGGGTGATGCCTGCAAAGCATTTAATCCAGTACCTGGCATTCAGTGAGGATGCTAACTGTCTCTCTGGGGTAGGAAGCCTCCATGGTGTCCCCGATGACCCTGCCTACCAGTAATCTTCATTGCATCCCTCTGAACTCTCCCCCAATGAGGTGTGGCTGGGACCTAGTGATTGCTTCTAACCAAGAGAACCCCACTAAAGCAATGGATGTCACTTCTAGATTTGGTTCCAAAAAGATAGAAGCTTCTCTCTTCTTTCCTTCCCCTGTCCTTGCCTTAGAGAGGGTTAAGTGAGACAATGCCTGAAAAGCATTTAACCTTGGCTCTCTCTCTTGGAGTCTTTGCCCTGGGGGAAGCTGGGGAGAAAGCCAGGAGCTGACGATGGAGAGCCCTACGTTGTGGTGAGGAGCTGATGTATCCTGGCAACAGGCTGCCAGACCCACACTGCAGAGACCCGCTGACTAGCTGGGAAGTGGATCTTCCTGCAATGGAGCCTGGAGATGACTGCTGGTCTTCTTTCTTGCCTCACCCTTTGAGGGGTCCATGACGACTATGGTTTTATTTTTTCTTTATTTAAAAAATGTTTGGCTGTACCTGGCAACATGAGAGACCTTAGACCCCTTGAATCTGCATTGGAAGGTGGAGTCTTAACCACTGGACTGCCAAGGAAGTCCTGGGACTGTGGTTTTTAAAGTGTTCTGCAAGCTCTGATGCCCTCTAAGGGATGTGCTATTTTTCTGTTAACTATTACTCCAGCAACTGCCAATTCAATCTCTCGAGACCAAAGTACACAGTGTTGAGCCCATTGGTTTGCTTGAAATTTCAAATTCCCAGTTTGCAGATGTGAAAACTGAGGCTGGGAGAGTTTAAGAGATGTGTGCACGGTCACACAGCCAATATGGGGCCAAACTAGGACTTGCCAGAGTGGGCCTGGTCAATGAACATTTGCCTCCTGACAAATTTGAGTCAGTCTTCTGAAAAAAGGGCCCACTCTGCCCTTTCTCATTCAAGAAACATCCTTAGCCTGTGCCAGGGTTGGCGAAGGTCATCCGTGTTGTCTTTCCCAAGGGTCCGCCAAAGCTGAGACTGGTCCCAAGTGAACCAGAGATCAGTGGGTTTGCAGCATCCTCCTCTTAGGTTGAGGAGGGTGCTGGGACAGCCTGAGTGGAGGCAGGGGGATGGCTGAGGTGGTCTGTCTGAGCCCTGGATGACCAGGAGCTGAACTCAGAGGCCCTGGCCACAGGCCTCTGCCTGTGGGTCTCTGGAGGCCCCACTAGTGGAAAGTGGCCCCCACCTGTATGATTGAAGGGTGAAGGATCCCCACTGTCAGTCTCCTTCCCAGGGACTCTCGTCTGAGCCAGAGGTTCATGGTTGCTGTGACCTCATCCCCTGTGTCTGTCCCTGCTTCCCCATAATTTATGTCCACGTCCACGTTAATTGATGCCACAGAGGCCGTGAACTGGGCTAATAGTTTCCAAATAGCGGATTGCAAGGTTTCTTGGCTGATTATGAGGCATTAGAGTGGGAAGTGGCAAGGTTCTGCTGCAGGATAATTAGTGAAGGACCCCGGGGGACGCCATCTGCCCGGATGGGATTCAGAAGCCTCTGTGTGGCGTGGTCACCCAGCGCCCTCTGAGGGCCTCCAACCCCAGAGAGCAGGAAGGGTACATCTCCTGGGCGGAGCTGGAGGAATTCTCCTCCGGGGTGATTTCTTCAATGTCCCCCATTTTCATGTGGTGATGACGTGACAGACAGAAGCCTGGAGGGACTTCCCTGCTGGGCCAGTGGCTGAGACTCCATGCTCCCAAAGCGGGGGGTCCAGGTTCCATCCCTGCAGACCCCACACACTGCACCTGAAGATTGTGCAGGATGCAGAGGGGTCTGAAGGTTCTGTGTGCCACAGCCAAGACCTGACGCAGCCAGAGAGATAAAAAGACAAAAACACATACATAAGAAAGAAGCCTAGTGACGGGCTTCCAGGATCCAGAGGAAGCAAATGCTTGTCGGATAATAATAATAACACCCATCTTAACAGTATTTGCCAGGCACCATGCCAGGACTTTCCTTAGATCTCATCTAATTGACATGCCCACCTGGGGGAAGGGGCTCTTGGCATTCCCATTCTACAGATGAGAAAACTAAGACATGAGAGGTGATGTCACACACCTCCAACAAGAGGTGATGTTTGAGGAAGAGCTAGGCTTAACTCTGTGTGGTCTGGCTCTAAAGCACCACTCCCCACAGCCTCTCCAGGGCGCAGTGAGACAAGCTTTGGGGTTGTTTTTTCAACTTTCTATTGCTCCCCAGTTTCTCCAGTTTTTCAGTTCCTTTCCAGGTCAGCCCCTCTGCACATGCCCTCACCAGTTATGCCAGGGTGTCCTTCCTCCCGTGTCTGACTTCCCACCTCCTCAGGATGGATGGCTGCAGGTGGGGAGAGGATGGGAAGAGGGGAAACAGGGCTCACCAGATCGTTCCACATATATGATTCCATTTAACCCTTTAAAACCCTGTGTGATAGCAGTGATGGCATTGCTACAATAATGAAAAGAAGAAACAGGCTTGGAGAGGTAGGTGACTTGCTCAAGGTCACACAGCAGACACGTGGTAGAGCCAGGAGTGGTTTGATCTCAGATTCTGCTTTTTATTGTGGCAAGTGACTTTGGGACAGTCCCTGTTACCACTCTGCATCTATTTCTAGTGGGGCATTTTTCTCTAGGAAGCATAGTGTTGTCCATTTGATCAGCTGCGGTAAATATCTGGAATGTATACACAACCCACTCTTCCTGTGTCCCTGGCAGACATTACTAATGGCTCACAGCACCCCTTCCTCCTGATCCTGTATCTGTGCTCAATACAGTGGTCGAGGCAGCCATTATCAAGCCCTCTGAGATGGCATTTGAGATGAAACCAGGTGTCACTCCTTTCCCAGTATTCTTGAGGACAAAGCAACATGTCTAATCCCTTGGACACCAATCTTGGGACCTCAGATAACTTCCCAATAATATGGAGGAAACTGGAAAACTCTTCCAAGATTGCTGAAAACAAACCCAACCTGAAGCTTGGGCTCCTCCCCAAACACGACTGTTTCCGGGACCTGCCCTTTCAGGAGTCAATACCACCTTAGTCCCACTAAATTGCAAATCTCAACTCTCACCCTTCTGAGACCCACAAAACAGATGAGGCAGTGCACTCTCATGGGCGTACCTGACCTTAAAGCCAGAGAAACATTGAGCAGAGAAGGAACACAGTGCAACAGCTGGTGATCACCAGGACTGCCAACCCCCATCCATCAGGAGCTCACGGCGTCAGGCATGGTGTGGCTGAAGCTGGGTGGATGATGGGGGCAGAGCCTCATGCATCTGTGATGCTGCCAGATCCTTCCCTCATGCTTGTGAAAGTTTCTCAGGGGCTTCCTGGAATCTACTTCGATATGAGTCAGATATATTGACATGCTCAGGTGCTCCAGGGTCCCTTGCTTGATGACAACATGCCACTGTCCCACCCTGGAGGCAAGAAGTCACGAGGCCAGAAATGACTTCTCCCCACTGGTGCCCAGAATCTCCTTCATGACACCTGGCACAGAGAGGGTACACACCACGGGGCCTGGTGTAGAGTCTGTGATCCTGGGTCCTGAGTCCTTGAATCTACTCCCTGCATGCTCTGAGGAGGACACACCACCTGGATTTGCCTGTCTCTATCCCACCCTGTTCTGGGAACATCTCATTATTTTCTTTTGGGACAATTCTCCCCTTGCTCTCATTGTCATGAGACTGGTGAGGAACAGGAGCCTCCAGCCAGGGCAGTCAGAGGTCCTACACATCAGCTGAATTCTCCCCTGTCTCCTCCCTGCCCATTAGCTCCAACTCCCTCCCAGTTTTCACTGGTTTAGGGAGCTCGTTATCCTGACTTGTTGATAGTTTCTCTCCCCTGCTGGCACGTGCCCCATAGCACAAGGACTGACTCTGTTTACTGATGATCCTTCAATTCTTAGGACAGCGCTGAAACACACTTAAGGACTCACTCAGTTAAGACTTGTCCAGTGAGTAAATGGTCACTTGAACATGGCTGAAGTGATTAGAAAAGAGAACCTCTTTTCCCACTAGAGCTGCTGAAACTTGCTCCAAGGAGACCCTGGCTGAGAATGAAGACAGCATAGAGGAGAGCTGTTCTGAGTAAGCAGAGAAAGGTTCCTGACGACAGCAATCACCTAGATCCAACTGCGCCTGAAGCCAGAACTGGAGTCACAGTATGGGGTTGTTGTGGTCTTGTTTATTATGTGTAATTCATTGAGTTAGATTCTGGGTTGTACACTGATAAATAAAACATCCATAGTCCTGCCTTTTTAGTCCAAAGGAGGAATTAGACAACACAAAAGTGAGCAAGTGCACAAAAGCTATTGTTATGAGCCATGATAAGGGCTAAGAAGAAATGCCATAGGGTGCAGTGAAAGAGAATGATAGGGGATTTCCTTCAGCTAGGTATTTTGAAACATTATTCTGACTTGAAGCTTAAACTTGAATGAGTCCTCCTGCCTTTCATGTGACGATGGGAGTATTCCAGACAAAGGAGACAACGTGTGCAAAGGTCCTGAGGTTGGAACGGATATGGCATGTTTGAGGATGCCAGAATACTGATGGGGACAGGGTGAGGGCCCACATGGCTTGAGATGAGGCAGGACAGGTAGATTCAGCTCAGCATTTAGATTAGAATTTGCAGATCAAGGTGAGACATTGAAATTTTCTGAGAAGCTACAGAAGGATCTGGAACAAGGGAAGGGCAGTCACCTTGACTCTAGACAGAACTCCTCTGGCGCCTGAGATGCATGCACTTGGGAAAAGGCAGAGAGAGGCAGGAAGGGCACCAGCAAGGTGGTCATTTAAGGCTCCAGGGAGAGACGTCAGGGGCGTGGAGAAGCTGGACTTTGCCAGGAGTGGGCAGATTCAAGGCTGGTGGTCTGACTGGACTTTCTGAGCCCCACTCATCAGCATCAACTGTTTAGAATCATTCTGGTGGCTCCCCTATGGGACACCCACCCCCAGTCTGGCCCCGAAGACACTCTTAGTCATTTCCAGGCACGGCCTTCTGGGATCCTTCCCTCACCTGCTTTGTTGTGTGTTTTAAGCCGTTCATTATTCCTAATTGTCTTGGTTTCAGTTCTTTCTTGTTCTTGTCAAACACCAATTTAAAATATGAGTCATCATTACCTTCACGCCACTCCTCATTTATAAGCAGGCCCATTTCCTCACTCTTCCTCTCTCTCTCTTTTTAATCAGTGTTGAAAAACTAGAGGAGAAAAAGAAAACTATCCTTTTTTGACATCTTTTGTGTCTCTTCTGCTAGCACAAAGGCTATTGGCTGTTCAGCTGTCTCGAAGTTCCCTTCAGCAGTTTAACAGAGCAGTCTCGAGCTTCTGGCTAGTTTAAACACCACACATGGATCTCAGCTGGGGAAACTGAGTGGTGCCAGGATGCTTCAGGAGAGTGCCATCAGCTGTGGCCTTTGGTGGCTCTTGGGGACATGTCTCACTGAGCCCAACCTTCAGGCCCCAGGATGCAGCCTCCCAAACTGGCCAGCTCAGGTGTGAGTCAGGCTGAGGCCAGACCACTGATGACATGATTCCATTGTTTGCCCTATGAGTAAAGCTGGCCTGGCTTTGAGCCCTGGGAAGTGAACCTAGGCTGTTTCTAACGCAGCAACTCCAAAGATCAATGGAACATTTGCTTTGAGGGGAGGGGGTTAGTTTCAGTAAATCAGTCAAAAAACACTGTCATGCTTGTCTGCTGGGTTATAAGGTTCTGTTGGGAGGGAGGGAGGAGGGGCTTAGGGTTAAAGGCGGGTTCTGGATTCAAACTACCTGAGGCTGCTTCTTACAGGATGTGGGATTTGGGACAAATGTCTTAACCCCTCTGAATCTCAGTTTTATCATCTGATAAATGCAGGAATAAAAATGCCTTCCTTACTGAGAAGGAAGAAAGAACTTTTTGAGAACTGCAAAGAAGTAGAAGGCTCCAGAGGAAAATGTGTCTTACACAGGAGACAGGCACAAAGAAACATTCATGGATGCAGTCACTTATGGTTTCTGGACCAAGGGTTCAGAGTGAGTGACGAAGGAAAAATACACCGGTCAGCTATCAAGAAGGGGCCTCTGGCACAAAGAGATGCATACTGTGTGACTGCATCTTGGGAAGCTCAAGAGAAAAGAGCTGTTCCTTCCTAGAATGCCTCTTGGGGCAGGTTCCTGAATACAGGGCGCAGGAGAAAGACAGCGGGCACACTGGGAATGCTCTGCATCTTGATCCGGGTGGTGGACATACCGGTGTACAACCACATAAATATCCATCAAGTGTGCTCCTTTAAGGTGAGTGTGCTTTACTGGGCGTACTTATACCTGAGCCATAGGGAAATGGAGGGTCTGGGGGAGTTTGCAGAAAGGGCTGAGGGAGGGGAGCAGAGAAGGAAAGCTTAGGGACCCGGCTGAGCACCCTGAACCCCAGCCTTGCTAACGTTTCCTCCTCGTACGAAAGCTGGCCCTCTGGAATGCAGACCAGGTGGGTGGACATCAAGTGGAAACTTGGTAGAAATGCAAATTCCTGCCCTCTGGGGGAAGGGTTTCCAGGTAAAGTAAAGAACCCACCTGCTAATGCAGGAGATCTGGGTTCGATCCCTGAGTTAGGAAGATCCACTGGAGAAGGAAATGGCAACCCACTCCAGTATTCTTGCCTGGGAAATCCCATGGATGGAGGAGTCTATAGGTGGGCTGTAGACTATGGAGTTGCAAGAGTCGGACATGACTGCGTGACTAAACAACTTTCCCGCCCTGGCCCAGACCTACTGACTCAGGGCCTCTGGGGCGGGGCCCGGGCGTCTGAGTTTCATAAGCCCTGGGGGTGATCCTGCTTGCCCTCCACAGGGGATAAGCTGCTCTATGCCAAGACTCCTGGCCTTTGAGGACCCCAGCCTCCGGGCGAATCTCCTTTGGCCTTCACCGGCTGCCCTGTCCTGCCCCTCCTCGGGCTCTCCGCATGCCTCTGCCTGGNTCTATAGGTGGGCTGTAGACTATGGAGTTGCAAGAGTCGGACATGACTGCGTGACTAAACAACTTTCCCGCCCTGGCCCAGACCTACTGACTCAGGGCCTCTGGGGCGGGGCCCGGGCGTCTGAGTTTCATAAGCCCTGGGGGTGATCCTGCTTGCCCTCCACAGGGGATAAGCTGCTCTATGCCAAGACTCCTGGCCTTTGAGGACCCCAGCCTCCGGGCGAATCTCCTTTGGCCTTCACCGGCTGCCCTGTCCTGCCCCTCCTCGGGCTCTCCGCATGCCTCTGCCTGGGTCCTGCACGTGTTTCTTTGTTCAGGGTTTTTCTCAGTCCTCCTCTTTTCTCTGTCCTGGGCTCCCTCTTACTTACTCCAGAAGCTTCAACCATCACCTTCCCCCTGCCATGTCCCCAAGCTCTCCCATCACTTCACACTTCCATCTAGAGCTCCCAGCAGGTCCCTACACCCCTGCCTGGGTGGAGTCTGGGCTCCATTGTAGCTGAGCAAGGAGGCGGGGAACCTGTCTCTCAATTTTACTTTCTGGGGTCTCAGCTGTTTTACCTTCAAGGGGAAATAATGATGCCTACCTCATCAGTCTGCTTTGAGAATTAAAGGAGATAAAATGTGGATTCAAATCTAGGCTCTGCCACATACCCCTGGACCCTTCTGAGTTTCAATTTCCACATCTGTAGAATGGGATATTCAATGCATGTACTCGACAGAGCTGCTGGGAACACGTATCTGAGCCTGGAAGGAAATTGGTGTTGGCTGACCTTGTAATCTATGATTTTTCCAAAGCCTGGGCTGTTCACCTAGCTGGAGTATACTCATTGACTTCAAGGTGCTTGGGGAAGAAAGAAGCTGCTTCTGAGGTAGAAACTGGCCCCAGACCTCCCCTCCTTCATAAACAAAAGCTCTTCCAAGATTTCAGGGTCCTCGTGTAACTCCTTTCCCCTTTTCTCAAAACCTGAAAGTACCTTGGTTTCAGCAGTAAAACAGCCCCTAGGTCATGACTACACATCAACAGCACACTTAGTCATGGGTGCAATTTAGATTTCAGAAGGTTTCTGAATTGTGTGATGAAATACAAGGAGTGTGTTAATAGGTGAGAGCTGATCTCTATTTAATTAGATGCCAGCTTCCTATGGCTCCAGGGAATGATGAAAAGACTTCTGGGCTAGAGGATGACTTTTGCAGCCGTGTCTCTCCTGTATTTCTCTATGGGACACCTGTTGAAATTACCCGTGGAACATAAAAGCTAGAGAAAAGCCTTAGAAACTAGGGAAGGTTGGCATTCGCAATGCCCCAGACTTCAGATAATTGTGCAAAATAGCATGGAGATGGGATTAGATTGGAGGAAGATCTGAACAGATCCACGGAAGGTCATGTATGAAAGAATATCAGTACTAGTAAGGACCTGCTGTATAGTACCCGGAAACACACACACACACACACATGCACACACACACGCATACCATGTATAACATAGTTAATCCACAAGGACCTACTGTATAGCATAGGGACGTCTATTCAACACTCTGTAACAGCCTATATGGGAAAAGTATCTAAAAAGAGTGGATATATATATAACGGATTCACTTTGCTGTATACCTGAAACTAACACAGCACTGTAAATCAACTATATCCCAATACAATTTTTTCGAAACAAGAACAAGTCACTGTCAAGTCAGGAGAAGAGACCCCAGAGCATACCACTGTCAGGAATGGGGAGTAACAAGTCATTCACTTATTGGATTTTTAAAACATTTTTTTGATCATGCCACACAGCATACGGGATGCTAGGTCCCCAAGCAGGGATCGGACTGGTGCCCCTCCACTGGAAGCACAGAGCCTTAACCGCTGAACCTCCAGGGAAGTCCCAAGCAGTTCCTTTAGCTCTAGCTGGTGCCTCCGGGAGGGTGCAGTATGGGCCGCCGTGTTGTGGGGAACCCCAAGGGGAAGCCGGTTAGCTGCTAGCATCGCCACGACTGGCTGACACTGAGGGAAGCCAGGCTTGGCGAGGAGTTAAGGGTATTGCCTTAGCTATTCCACAATTGTCAGAGACAAGACACTCTTTGACCCAAAGCTGTGCTTCCTAATGAAGCTGGTGGTGTGGTGCAAATCTCCACTCTGCTCTCCTAGGTCCAAACCAGACCAGAAATGTTCCTCTGTAACAACTTCAGTTTTACTCCCTCTCACTCCCACTGTGACTGAAAGGACCAAAAGGATGCATAACCTTAGAAAAACGCAACTCAACATCCTAAAACTCGATTCAACACCCTATCAGCAGAGAGCTCCCTTAGGAAGGAAGCAGAGGAAAGATATGAAACGCAAAAAACGGTGGTGCATCCAAGAGAGTAAGATGACGCATCCTTATGGGAGGGAAGGATTAAAAGAAATCAGAACAAAACTTGGTTAAATTTTTAGCTCGTATTCTTGGCACAACTCTAATGGATGCTACCCCTAAGAAACTATAGGAAGTATTCATGAAAGAGGCATATCTGAGATTAAGGAAGACCAAAGACATGAACACATAATTGCTGAATTAAAAGCTGCAATGGATATTAGAGAAATACAAATCAAAACGACAGTGAGGCTCCACCTCACACCAGTCAGAACGGCCATCATTTAAAAAGTCCACAAACTATAGATGCTGGAGAGGGTGTGGAGAAAAGGGAACCCTCCTTCACAATGAAGGGAATGTAAATTGGTGCAGCCACTATGGAAAACAGTATGAAGTTCCTCAGAAAACTAAAAATAGAGTTGCCGTATGATCCAGCAATCCCACTCCTGGGCATGTAACTGGACAAACTCTAATTCAAAAAGATACATGTAGCCCAGTGTTCATAGCAGCACTACTCACCATAGCCAAGACACGGAAGCAGCGTAAATGTCCATCAGCAGAGGAACGGATAAAGAAGACGGGGCACGTTTATACAACGGAATACTTGTGCTCACGCTTACTCATTCAGTCATGTCTGACTCTTTCTGACCCCATGGACTGTAGCCACCAGGCTCCTCTGTCCTTGGGATTTTTTAGGCATGAATACTGGAGTGGATTGGCATTTCCTCTTCCAGGGGATCTTCCCGACCCAGGGATCGAACCCATGTCTCCTGCGTTGCAGGCAGATTCTTCACCACCAGCCATCAGGGAAGCACCACAGTGGAATACTACTCAGCCATAAAAGGAATGAAATAAAGCTGTTTTCAGCAACATGGATGGATCTAGAGATTATCCTACCAAGCGAAGTAAGCTGGAAAGAGAAAGACAGCATATAACATGACTTACACCCAGGAGAAAGCAGCATTCTCTTCTGTTGTAAAGAGTGGGGAAAGAAGGGGTATCTTAAATACCCATTTGGTCCCTTGTTTTCCTAACTGTGCTTTTTTTCCAGAGGGCCCTGGCTGTGCAGTGACTGTCTGTAAGGCCTGATGGACACGCNTCTCTTCTGTTGTAAAGAGTGGGGAAAGAAGGGGTATCTTAAATACCCATTTGGTCCCTTGTTTTCCTAACTGTGCTTTTTTTCCAGAGGGCCCTGGCTGTGCAGTGACTGTCTGTAAGGCCTGATGGACACGCTGTGCCTTGCTTGGGTGGCTTGCTTCCACCAAGCTCTGGGCAGCTCTGGGTAGAAGTGGAGTCATGCCTTCCTCAGGGGACTGAGGAGTCACTGACAAGTTCTCACTAACATAGATGTGGTGACCTTTCTGCTGGCAAGGGATGATGACCTGCCTCCAAAGTCCCCTGCTCTTCCCTGTCCAGCCAGGAAAGTTTTCGGCACCCAGAGCACTGGCCAGCAGAGGCCCCTCTCCAGGGGCTTAATAAGAGGATGATGCTTTCACAGTAAACATTTCCCCGGGATTTCCCAGCAGCCTGCCCCATTCTCTGCCTTTGAAACCAGCTGCTCTCCAACTAAGACTTAAACAGAGGCCCCCTTCCCTCTTCTTGCCTCTGGTCACTGGGGTGAGGGGGTGGTGTCCCCAGAAGTGGCCTCTTTTATTCACACATTCATGCATTAATCTATTCCCTCAGTGTCATGTAATGTGCATCATCAACAGGCTCAGTGCCCACAGGAGGAGTGATGGAGTCCAGTGAGTAAGACCATGGCCTCCAGTCTTAGCCAGCTTGGGGTTTGAATCCTGGTTGCGCCATTTACTATGTGTGTGGTCTTGGGGAAGTGACTTCACTTCTCTGTGACTCGGCTTCTCCTTCTGTACAATGGAGTCATAAGGAGCCCTACCTCAGGGAGCTGATGTGAGGACTTGAGCACATAAAATACTTAACCTGTGTTTGGCATATGGTGAGAAGTCAGAATGGTAACTGCGATGATAATGATGATGATGGTGGTGGTGGTAGTGAGGAAATCTTGGCTTTGCATCCCAGTGACACCCTCACATTTGGATCACTTTGGAAGGTTGCAGAATCTTCCTAGTGTTGAGGCTGGAAAACTAATGCGGGGGAGTGCAGGGAACAGTGCCTGGTACAAGTGAGGGTGTAAAAAGTTATGAAATCAGTACAAAAGGGTCAAATTGGTTCTCTTGGCGACAGGCCACACTGGTATGGGGAGAGAAGGGCAGGGTGCACTTGACTGGCAGCGGGTGGAGAGGCCAGTGGCTTGGGCCCTCCCGCAGAAAGAAGCCCCAGGGCCGCTGTCTGCTTGCCTGTTTTTGTTTGTACCCTCCCATGTCCTGCCCACAGGTCTCGACTCTTTGGAGCCAGCAGAGTTGAAGGGGTCGCCGCGCTGCCCTGGGTGTATGCACTTCAGATCTAGAAAGAACCAGTCGGAGTCTTGACTCTGCCACCTCGCACCTGTGTGATGTAGATGAATTCTTTCTATGCCCAGGGCCCCAGTTTTCTCATCTGCAAAATACGGGTGGTAGAAATGGTACCTGCTTGGGTGGGTGGTTGGAGGATTAAATGAGATCACTCCACACCATCCTGGATCTCTTAGACAGGGCCTGACGCCAGTCGGACACGACTGAGAGACTGAACTGAACTGACGTCAGGTATGGAGGTATGACAGTGAATGAAACAGAAATAGTCCCTGGCCTTGAGCAGGGGACATGTCACAAAGTCAGCATTCAATAACAGGGATCAATCAGTCGTAATAACTAAATGACAGTGTTCATTCGTCCCACAGCTCAAAGGTCCCTTACCCCAAATGGGATGATCATGTTCTTCTTTTTGCACCTCTGGTCTCAGGTTCCCCAGGATTGTGGGAGGCTGGCTGATCCCTGGGCTCCCTTGCAGGAAAGTGACCTTGCCCTGAGCCAGCCTGGCCCCATCCAGGAGGACACAGCTCTTCCCCGCCATCTCAGCACCTGTAGCCTATAAGATGTCTCAGAGCATGCAGGCTGTATTTACTGAGTAGTGGAGAGTCTTTACTGGGTGAGAGGGGTTAAATGAGACCAGTCTAGGTCACAGAATCACCATGTTTGCTCTTAGACCAAACAAAGAAATCATAAAAGGGGCTCTTAGTCAAGGCTTCATAGTTGAACTTGAGTGAAAAAGAGCCTAAGAGTTTCTGGTGAAACCACTTGAGTTTTCCTTGGGAAAAGAGACAGGAGGATTGATGGAGTCCACCAGGAGCTTGTCAGGCTTTGGCTTCTGATAAATTGCAGGAGGCGTGGCTCCCGGGGAGAGAGGGGCACGTGTCTGACATGAGCAGCCGGGCCTCCTTCTGTTTCAAGGACAGGTAATAGGATAAGAGCCCCTTTTCCCTCCACTGTGTTATTTGAGTTTTGTGATAACCTGTGAAGCAGGCAGGACGAGTACATTTTTTCCTATAATATAAATGAAAAATCCAAGGCCAAGAGAAATTAAGTAACTGACCAAGGCCACATAGCTAAGTAATGGACAGCTTTGTGGAACCAGATTAAGTGCTGATGCCACCAACCATGATGACTACATAAATAGGTACCTTGGCCTGGAAGGAAAACAACATCAGAGGAGACTGCATGGTGATAATATACTTTGGGTGGAATCTACTTCCCCACCCTGTGGGTCTGGGCTGGTCATGTGACTTGCTTTGGCCAGTAGAACGCAGCAGAAGTGACAATACTCAGTTACTAGCAAAGGCACCAAGAGTCCACATATCTCTTCTCACAAACTTAAAATCCTGCTACTGCCACATACATGAGCTCAGACTAGTCACTAGAGGTTGAGTGACCAGGTGGAACAGAGGTGAGTCATTCAGCTAAACGTCTTCTAGATTAGCCAGCCCCCAGCCAACTTGGGAGCTGACCACAGATTCAAACTGCTGACCCACACGATGGTGAACTTCTGTAGTGACTTTATATAGAGAATAAACTCGCGGACACAGCAGGGGTGGGAAAGGAAAGGGTGGGATGAACTGAGTAGCACTGAAACCTATACATTACCATATGTAANCTGATTTCCTTTAGGATGGACTCTTTGAATCTCCTTGCAGTCCAAGGGACTCTCGAGTCTTCTCCAACACCACAGTTCAAAAGCATCAATTCTTTGGTGCTCAGCCTTCTTCACAGTCCAACTCTCACATCCATATATGACCACTGGAAAAACAATAGCCTTGACTAGACGGACCTTTGTTGTTGGCAAAGTGATGTCTCTGCTTTTTAATACGCTGTATAGTTTGGTTATAACTTTCCTTCCAAGGAGCAAGCGTCTTTTAATTTCATGGCTGCAGCACCATCTACGATGATTTTGGAGCACAAGAAAATAAAGTCTGTCACTGTTTCCCCATCTATTTGCCATGAAGTGATGGGACCAGATGCCATGTAGAATAACCTGCACTTCCTTAAAGCACAGCAGCTCCATCCCAAGAGGGAGGATCCTGAGATGGTGAGCCCCCAGTGGGCCCCCAGGGCTTTTGAAAGCACTGTTTGTATTGTGCTTCTTGCTGTCCCATTGCCCAAAGCAGCTCACACCACCAGGGCCAGAATCAGTGTGGGAGGGGGCTTCCCAAGGGTGTGAACATCATATGACCCACCGGGGTTACTGATGGAACAGTCTGCCACAGAAGGTACTGTGAATCCCTCTTTTGTAGATGAGGGCCCTAGGCTCAGAGAGGTTCCTCCTGTTGCCCAAGGTCATTCCCCACAGCTCAGGACAGACGGTCCAGGTCTGTTGACTCCAGGGAATGTGTTCTTTGCTGACAATACTGAGTCAACCTGATACAGCATGGGAGGGAGACAGACACCAAGAGCTGAGCTTCCCAGCCTCTTTAACCCAGAGGACAGCCCAGCAGGCTCCCTGGCCCCTTGGTGAGTGTTCCACCAGCAGACCAGAGCCATGGGGCTGTGTGAGGGCAAAGGCAGCATCAGGAGGCATTGAAGACGTGCTCCCGGCCATGGTCCCAGGTATAGTCCAGGGCTATGACCCTGTCTACCTCACCCTCCTTCAGCACTGGTCTGCTTGTCCGTAATGACTCTGGAATGCCTTCCCGATTTAGAAAGCTAGTCACATTTCCTCGAGAATGAGGGCCCTCCTGCCTCTGTGCTTCCCCTGACGCCAGTGCCTACAACACTGAGCTATAACCACGTGGCATGTCACTGTCCCCCCTTCTCTGTGGTGGTCTCTTAGGGGCATGGGTCTTCAGGACCCAACTCTGGCACAGCACNGGGCCCTCCTGCCTCTGTGCTTCCCCTGACGCCAGTGCCTACAACACTGAGCTATAACCACGTGGCATGTCACTGTCCCCCCTTCTCTGTGGTGGTCTCTTAGGGGCATGGGTCTTCAGGACCCAACTCTGGCACAGCACCCACACCCAGCAATGGCTGGGCTGAACTGAAGGGTCTTCCTTCTGGGGGCTGCTCCTGTCTCTTATACACATCTAGANGACATTTGCATTTGGGGTGGTTTGTTACACAGCCAAAGCTCACTGATAAATCACAAGGAGAGATAGTTTCTTTTGGCCCGACATCTGTCAGACTTGAGCATCTATGGAGTTAGGACCTCACTCCCTCATGAGTCCATCCATGCAGTCTTCTGATCTGTCCCCTTGGGGAACCCAGATGCCTCCTGTGCACTGAACATATGGAGGTGTTCCCCATAAAATAGCAACCCCAATAAAAAGCAACCATTTTATTGTATCACTGATATAATCTAGCAGTGTTTAAGTGGATGGGCTTTGGAGACAAGGCCAGGTTCAACTGTGATACTCAGAAGTCACTCTCCCTCTCAGAGCCTCATTTTTTTCAATTCGTAAAATGGGGAGTTTTTAAAAACATCAAAGGATTGCTGATGCTTTAACCCGCTTGCTACAGGCTTAGCGCAGAGTTAAGCGTCAACATTGTGTTAGGTGACATCCCTCCTGGGCCTTCCTCTGATTATAGGCTCCAGGCAACAGGACACGTAACGTCTTGGCTGCTGTTCTTGTATTGATATTTACAAGAGGAGGATGTGATATCCTGACACTGTAACAAAGAGTTAGAAGAAGGGCTTCACTCTGCGGGCCCAGTGCAGGGGTCCTGGGTTCAATCCCTGGTCAGGGAACTACTGCAATTAAGAGTTTACATGCTGCAACTAAAAGACGCCACATGCCACAACTAAGACCCGGCTGCAGTCAAATAAATAGCTTTTTTTTTTTTT
>SJYV01020146.1:1010331-1031699 GCA_006410875.1 Neotragus pygmaeus
TCAAACTGGGGTCTCCTGCATTGCAGGCAGATTCTTTACCAGCTGAGCTAGCAGGGAATCCCAGTCAGTGCACTATGGTGACCTAAACGGGAAAGAAACTCAAAAAATAAGGGGCATATGTATACGTATAGCTGACTCACCTTGCTCTATAGTAGAAACTAACACAACATGGTAAAACAACTATATTTCAATTAAAAAAAAAAGAAGAGTGTGACTTCCAACCGGGCAGCAGATTCTATTGCCTTTTCAGCTGACACACTTTGATGCAGTCAACAGCCACGCTGGAGAATTCCACAGGCACGCAGTCCACCAACCCACAAGAAACTCACTGCTTTCAACAAACACAGGAGCCTGGAAACCTGTCCTTCCCAAGGTGAACCTTCGGATGAGACCCAAACCCTGGCTAACAGCCTGATTTCAGTCTCAGGAGACACACTGAAGCAGAGGACCCAGCAAAGCTATGCTGGGATTACTGACCCACAGAAACAGAGATCACATCTGTGTGTTCTTATAAGCCACTAAGTTTGCAGTGACTTTATGCAGCAATAGACAACTTAAATAAATAACTATATATATATAAAATAACATATAATATATTAAATACTAAATAGAAATATATACATTATCTGCTATATATGTAGTTCTGATGCTCTCAATTAATGGCAGCTATGATTTTTAATGTTATTATTTTGGAGGGAGGGAAAGAGCTACCCCATCCCAACACCTGTGTACTTTCACTCTCCTAATGACAAACAGTTCTGATCATTTTGGTTTCCCATACTCTCCCATTTGTCTACAAGGAACATAGATGTATGCAAGTTTTAAAAACCACATTGACAATATTCACAAATAAAGAAAGTCTGGCTAAACTGACTGCAGGAATTAAAGTTCCAATTTCTGAATGTGCTAGAGAGGGCTCCCTTGTCTGTACCTGCCTGTCCACCTCTCCATCCTCAGTTCTCATACCAAGGGCTCTAGCCTCATCTGACCAGCTTCTGCTGTTCTTTCCTCTTGGAACCTCCTTTCCACCCTTCCTCACCTGGTTCATGCTTAATCATTATTCGGGCCCCGGGTTAGAGCCACCTCCTCCAGGAAGTTCCCCTAGTTTCCCCAGGCTCAGTGAGATGCTTCCTCCATCCTCCCACACTACCCTGCCTCATCCAACACATGTCCTGGGCACCCCACCGGAATCCCACATGTCTCCCTAATGACCCCCCCCACAGGTTTTATTCTTCAGCGAGTAAGAGCCCCAAACTCAGTCCCCTAACGTGGTCTCCAAGTGTGCTCATTCATACAGTAACCAAGACACAGCCACAGGATCTCAAGCAGATGACATTCATCAAGTAACTTTTAACTTCTGCTCATGGGACACTGTGAATTCACAGTTTTAAAAAATCCTGTCATTTTCTTCTGGCCAGTGTGCTTAGTGGCTGTTAAATATAGTTGTATTAGTTCACTGCAATCATTAAACATAAAATGGAAAAATTTTAAACTCTGCTTTGAAATTTCCTCCTTTTCCCATATACCAGGAGCCTAAGGAAATGAGGGTGCTCTGGATCCTTGTCAAACGCCCTGTTCGTGCTGTGGCCACTGCTGGGAAAGCCCTTCTCATTCTTTCCTGCCCATTCGAGCCTGCCCTGGCCCCTCCAGCCACAATGGGCCATTTCCTTCACCAAATCCGGACGCTGCCTGGGATTGTAAGGGTAGCTGGTACCCAGGTGGGCCTCCCTGGGGGCCGCGCGGAGTCTTGGCAGAAGGCCTCCCATACCAGGCCGACTGGCTGGGCTCCACCCTGCCTGGGCCTTGTACCTGCTGAGGCCGCTGAGACCCTTCCAGTCTCCTCCTCTCCGCCTCCGCTTCTGCCTCCTCCTCTTCAGAGCCGGCAGGTCCTGAGGACACCTCTGGCCTGGCTCTCCACAGGCTCCTGGCAGCCTGGTGCTGACCAAGTCTGACCCAGGGCCTCTGCGAGCCCTGCCCCCAGGGTTCTGGGCTGTGAGAACCAGCCCAGGTGCGTCCCCGGGGCCCTGTCTCCCAGGCCCAGCTGTGCCCGTGATGTTGCGGCTGCACGGGAGGCTTTGGGGCTGCAGCTGGGGTGGGGGGTGTAGGGGGCGCCGAGACAGCTCACTCACCCCGGGCGAAACACACCGTCTCCTCTGCTGTCAGAACAGGATTCCAGGTCCTGCATGGGGTATCCACAGAAGGATACTAGAAATCTCTAACTTTAACAGGTTGCACCAGTTAAGGCAAGGGTGAAGGAAGGTTCTGGAAAGAAGCTTCTGCTGAAGCAGGACCCCTGGCCCAGGCTGTTAGCAGGATCGAAGGAGAAGCGTAAGGGCAGGCTGGAGCACTGGCAGATGGACGGACAGGCAGCAGCCTGGTTATCTTCCCCAGAGTCTTGGCCCAGCTGGCGATTACATATTTGGCTGTTTATTTGTTATTGCCGTGTCCCTTACTAGAATGTCAGCCTTGGGAGGGCGGGGACTGTGTCTGTTCCAATGTCCCAGGCCTAGCATAGCACTAGGCACATAGTAGGTACTCAATAAATACTTGTGGAATAAATGAATGAATGAAGTGGATGCTTGAGAGGAGGAACTGGCAGTCAGGCAGATAGAAAGGTGGGAAGATGGGTGGATGAATGCATGGATGGCTGGACAAAGGCAGGGAAAGGCAGACGGATAGGCACCAAGGTCAGCCCTGCAGGCAGGCTCCTGCCCAGTCTCCCACCTATATCTCCATCCTGAGACCTTCCCAGCCGCGAGGCTTCTCCCCATGCCTCTGGCACGGTGCCCTGAGAGCCCTCTAACCTCTCAGCAGGCGGGCTTCTCCCTGTGTTGCCCAACCCCAGACAAAGAGAGCCTTCTCAGAGAGGAAAGCTGCCTCCTGGGTCACACTGAAGAGTTCCATAGGCCAGGTCAGAGCTGTCCTGAGTACGGCTGGAAGCTCCAGATCCAGAGCGGAAGGGTGCACTGAGGGCTGACGCTGTTTCAGCCACCGAGGCCTCAGAGAGACCCTCTCCCAGGCTTCCAGTCTCAAGGTGGGGCAGGTCATAAATTTTTAAAAATACAAAGAATAAAGTACAATAACTACCCTGCATAAGCCAACCACCTAGCATTAATCTTAGTTAACGTTTTGGCATTCTGGCCTTTTTTCTAGACATATGCTTTAAAGTTTTATTTTACGTTTACTCTGAATGGGAAGTACAGAGTTCCCATATGCCTCCTGCCAACCCCTCCTCCCCCGACACACAGCCTCTTCCACCACTGACCTCCCTCTTCAGAGTGGGATATTTGTCAAACTGATGAGCCTACATGGACACCTCATTATCACCCAGAGTCCATGGTTTCACATTCAGTGGGTTTGGACAAATGTATAACGACAATGTAAGAGTTGGACCATAAAGAAGGCTGAGCACTGAAGAACTGATGCTTTTGAATTGTGATGCTAGAGAAGACTCTTAAGAGTTCCTTGGACAGCAAGGAGATCAAACCAGTCATTCCTAAAGGAAATCAACCCTGAATATTCACTGGAAGGACCGATGCTGAAGCTGAAGTCACCTGATACAAAGAGCTAACTCATTGGAAAAGACCCTGATGCTGGGAAAGACAGAGGGCAGGAGGAGAAGGGGGCGACAGAGGATGAGATGGTTGGATGGCATCGCAGACTCAACGGACATGAGTTTGAGCAAACTCAGGGTGATAGTGAAGGACAGGGAAATCTGCTGGGCTGCAGTTCACGGGGTTGCAGAGAGTCAGACACGACTTAGAGACTGAACAGCAACCTAATGACACGAACCCATCATTACAGTATCACACAGCCCTACAAATCCTCCGTGCTCCACCTAATCATCCCACCCTCCTCCCTAATATCCGGAAGCCACTGATCTTTTTCCTGTCTCTGAATTTTAAATCTTTTCCCGAATGTCATATAATTGCAATCAGACAGTATGGAGCCTTTTCAGACTGGCTTCTATCGCCTAGTAACATGCATTTCAGTTTCCTCCTGATCTTCCCATGGCCTGAGAGCTCATTGCTCTTTAGTGCTGAATAATATTCCATTGGATGTACCTCAGTTTGTTTACTCGCCTACTGAAAGACATTTTAGTTGCTTCCAAATCTTGGCAATTATGAATATAGCTGCTATAAAATCTGTCTGTAGGCTTTTGTTTGGACCTAAGATTTCAAATCATTTGAGTAAGTATCAAGAGTATGATTGCTGGATCGTATGATAAGAATATATTTAGGCATATACTCTAAAACTTACATTATTACTGTGTGAACACATGGTCCTCTAGAAACATGGCTAACATTTACTGAGCATGTGCCATAGGCCAGATGGTAAGTCTACGAATTTTATGACATTCTCACTGCTCCTCTGCGAAACAGGTATTACTGGCTCCATGTTCCAGATGAGGAAAACAAGACCAGAGAGATTAAGTAACTTGCCCAGGATCATACAGTCTTGGGGTCAGGATTCAAACCCAGCAATCTGACTTCAGAGCCCATGCTCGAACCATCAGAATATTATGGGTAGAGCTGAAGTCTCCTCTGACACCCCCAGCCCTGACCCTGGTCCCTACCAGCCTTCCCTAGCAACGGGATACCAAGTGTTGGGCTGAGGGGGTGGACCACCCTGCAAGCACAAAATGATGAACTGAGCTGTTTGTAGAAAAGTTTACAGTAAAGCTAAGTTGGTCTGCTTTTTATTATTACCACAAACTATGTATTCACTGATTCTAGTCAGTGATCAAATACTCCTCCACAAGAAAGTGTTTTAGGTTCTAAACCATTGTTGCATTGCTGTTAAGGTTTAATAATAAGCTTCAGATTAGCCCATTTTTATTACTCATGCTTTAATGATCATAGTATCCTATGGAAACTAAATCAGAGAACCCCTCAATTATACACTGGCCTCTGACACAGGCAAACTCAGCTACACATAATTGTTTTGAAAGTTCAAACATTCCCAACAGCTCGGAATTGTTCAAAGTCACTTTGGGCTCAATTTGTGTCTCCAGCTTCTGAGAGAATATATATTCCTATGTTTAAACCATAGATTCAAACTAAACAGTGATTATAGGCAGTTTTTCTATTCTTTGCCACCGCGTGGAGTAGTGTTTGAAATTAATTTGCATTTAAAATGTAAAGCAATGAAACGGAGTACAAATTGTTAGATGTAAAATTTCTGTTTTTTTTTTTTTGTCAGGCACAAATGTTTAGTTTATTCATGACCTATTTTACTGAATTTGAATACATTGAAATGTATTTCTTTAAACATTTTTGGTTTAAAAACCCAAGAACAAGCCCTGAAAATAATGCTTGCTATTACAGAAAATATTTTGCCCTGTAGAGGTGGGTAGTGTTAGAAAAATGGCCCGGTCTTGGGGCTTCCCCGGTGGCTCAGTGGTAAAGAAGCTACTTGCCAACGCAGGAGACATGGGTTCCATCCCTGGTTTAGGAAGATCCCACACACCACGGAACAGCTAAGTCAGTGTGCCACAAATATCGAGCCTGTGCTCTAGGGCCCAGAAGCCATAACTACGAAGCCCACGCACAGAGGCCATGCTCAGCAACAGGAGAAGGCACCGCAATGAGAAGCCCACGGGCTGCCACTAGAGGAAATTCCATGCAGCAGAGCCCCAAACAAATAAATAAAATTATTAAAGAAACAGTATCTTTCTAAGAAAGTGACCCACTCTAGGTATCACATATCCTGAACATTCTTGTTCCCAGAGGCATTCTATGCTCTGAGTTTCCTGTGTCTTTCCAAATTTGCTCTATACTAATGGAAACAAGTATATATAATCGATAAAGGAAACATAATTTTGTATATGCACACATATTTAAATATATGGGAATATTATCACCTTTTGTACCTTATTCCATAAATTTTTCTCACTCTGCAGATGTGTTTGAGGTCTTGTCATGTGAACACTTTTCAAGTTTTTTAACCTAGCTGTATTCATCATAGAGAACAGACGTTTGGATGCTGAGGGGGAAAAGGGTGGATGGGATGAACTGGGAGATTGGGATTGGCCATATATATACTATTGATACTATGTGTGAAACAGATAACTAGGGACTTCCCTGGTGGTCTAGTGGTAAAGAATCTAATGCAGGTTTGATTCCTGGCTGCGAACTAAGATCCCACATGCTGAGGGGCAACTAAGCCCGAGTGCCGCAACTAGAAAGCCCACGCCCTGCAACTAGAGAAGGCTTCGTGCTGCGACGAAGACCCAGCACAGCCAAAATAAACAATATGAATAAATAAACATTAAAAACAATAGATAACAAATGAGAACCTACTATCCAGCAGAGGGAACTCTGTGGCGACCTAAATGGGAGGGGGAATCCAAAAAAGAGGGGATATGTGTATACAGACGGCTGATTCACTTTGCTGTAGAGGAGAAATGAGCATAACGTTGTAAAGCAACTAGACTCTGATAAAAATTTTAAAAGTAATAAAACACATGGCTGTATTCTCAAAGAGACTGCACTACACTCACATACTTTCCTCCCGCCTGTTATTCAGGCTGTTTTCAGTTTTTTTTTTTTTTTTACTATTATAAGCAATGTTTCTGGGCTAGGGTTTCTCTAGAGGTGAGAAGGTCAAAGGCAGGGCAGGTGCCCTCCCGAAGTCCTCCCCGGCCTGCAGCTCCTGACGGTCCAGGGCTATTTTCACTCCTGCCCTTTCCCCGAGGGCCAGGGCGGCCAGAGATGCCATTCCCATCTCAGGTGGCGCCTCCTGCATGGATCCCGTGACCCCGTGGCTGTCACAGACCTCGAGCCTTGTGATCTGGGCTGTTTAGGCGACCTCCCCTGCCAGAGTACACACACACACACACACACACACACTCTCTCTCTCTCTCTCTCTCTCTCTCTCTGTCTCTTCATACCAAGGGGAGATTTCTAGCCCCGATTAAGTTACTCTGCTCTGTGTTCTGCGACTGGCAGCTGTGACTGGGGATCCCAAGGAGTGTTCTCACTGCCCATCTATACCACAGCTTCTTCCTCTTCCCCCAAATTCCCCCTGGCCCTGGCCCACGCCTGCAAGAGGCACCAGGCACAGCTGCCTTCTCTCTTATGTATATGTCTGCCTCCCCAGCTTGTTTGTGACACCCTGGAGGGTAGGGGCAGTGTCTTGCTCACTTAGCCCCCAGAACTTGGTACGAGGTAAGTGCTGGGTTTGATGTGAGAGTTGGACCATAAAGAAGGCTTGAACATTGAAGAATTGATGCTTTTGAATTGTAGTGCTGGAAAAGACTCTCGAGGGTCCCTTGATGGTAAGGAGATCAAACCAGTCCATCCTAAAGGAAATCAATCCTGAATATTCATAGGAAGGACTGATGCGAAGAACTGATTCATTGAAAAAGATCCGTGAACCGTGAACTTACAGGTATTCAAGCTGGTTTTAGCAAAGGCAGAGGAACCAGAGATCAAATTGCCAACATCTGCTGGATTACTGCGGAGAAGGCAATGGCAACCCACTCCAGTACTCTTGCCTGGAAATTCCTTGGATGGAGGAGCCTGGTAGGCTGCAGTCCATGGGGTCGCCAAGAGTCAGACACGACTGAGCGACTTCACTTTCACGTTTCACTTTCTTGCATTGGAGAGGGAAATGGCAACCCACTCCACCGTTCTTGCCTGGAGAATCCCAGGGATGGGAGAGCCTGGTGGGCTGCTGCCTATGGGGTCGCACAGAGTCAACATGACTGAAGTGACTTAGCAGCAACAACAGCAGCTGGATCATCGAAAAAGCAAGAGAGTTTCAGAAAAACATCTATTTCTGCTTTATTGACTATGCCAAAGCCTTTGACTGTGTGGATCACAATAAACTGTCGAAAATTCTGAAAGAGATGGGAATACCAGACCACCTGACCTGCTTCTTGAGAAATCTATATGCAGGTCAGGAAGCAACAGCTAGAACTGGATATGGAACAACAGACTGGTTCCAAATAGGAAAAGGAGTATGTCAAGGCTGTATATTGTCATCCTGCTTATTTAACTGATATGCAGAGTACATCATGAGAAATGCTGGGCTAGAAGAAGCACAAGCTGNACCTGCTTCTTGAGAAATCTATATGCAGGTCAGGAAGCAACAGCTAGAACTGGATATGGAACAACAGACTGGTTCCAAATAGGAAAAGGAGTATGTCAAGGCTGTATATTGTCATCCTGCTTATTTAACTGATATGCAGAGTACATCATGAGAAATGCTGGGCTAGAAGAAGCACAAGCTGGAATCCAGATTTCCAGGAGAAATATCAATAACCTCAGATATGCATATGACACAACCCTTATGGGAGAAAGTGAAGAAGAACTAAATAGCCTCTTGAAAGTAAAAGAGGAGAGTGAAAAAGTTGACATAAAGCTCAACATTCAGAAAACTAAGATCATGGCATCCGGTCCCATCACTTCATGGCAAATAGATGGGGAAACAGTGGAAACAGTATCAGACTTTATTTTGGGGGGCTCCAAAATCATTGCGCATGGTGATTGTAGCTGTGAAATTAAAAGATGTTTACTTCTTGGAAGGAAAGTTATGACCAACCTACACAGCATATTAAAAAGCAGAGATATTACTTTGTCAACAAAGGTCCATCTAGTCAAGGCTATGGTTTTTCCAGTAGTCATGTATGGATGTGAGAGTTGGACTATAAGGAAAGCTGAGAGCTGAAGGATTGATGCTTTTGAACTGTGGTGTTGGAGAAGACTCTTGAGAGTCCCTTGGACTGCAAGGAGATCCAATCAGTCCATCCTAAAGGAGATCAGTCCTGGGTGTTCATTGGAAGGACTGATGTTGAAGCTGAAACTCCAATAGTTTGGCCACCTGATGCGAGGAGCTGACTCATTGGGAAAGACCCTGATGCTGGGAGGGATTGGGGGCAGGAGGAGAAGGGGACAACAGACGATGAGATGGTTGGATGGCATCACTGACTCAATGGACATGAGTTTGAGCAAATTCCAGGAAATAGTGAAGACAGGGAAGGCTGGCGTGCTGTAGTCCACAGAGTCACAGAGTTGGATGTGACTGAGCGACTGAAGAACAACAAAGTGTTGGATCATTCGAGAATTAACAATTGATAAATGAAATAACTGCAGCTACTCTGTGTTGGGTCTTTACTCTGTTGGGCATCATTCATTATAAGCATTTTCTCATTGAATTCTCACATAGCCAAATGATTAGAAGCTGTTGTTATTCCCGGGGGGTGGGCAATTATGTGTACCCTATGACTGGGGAAACCAAGGCTCAGAGAGCTCAAGCATGCTGCTCAAGGCCACACAGCAAATTCCTCCAAGGCCAGGGGCCTTCAGTGAACCACAGTGACAAAAATCATGGACCATCGTAACAAACAGATAACTGGAACAGAATGAAATATTGCAAGAATTACCAAAATGTGACACAGAGACACAAAGTGAGCAAATACTTTTGGGAAAACAGCACCGAGAGACTTGCTGTTTCTTCAAGAATCTAGTACCACCGCTGGATGGCAGGCTCCCATAGCACTGTGGCTGGGACCTTGGAATGATTTGATTTCTCATGTAGAACTGCTCCTGGTTCAGGAGCAGGTAAGGGAGACCTAGCCCAACCCCTGTGGGTCCTGCTGAGGTCAGGGCTTGGGGCTGGGGTGTGGGATGCATGCCCTCCCACCTGGGGGGCACCCCCAAGGTATGCACACTTCTGGGATCAGCAGTCGGGATGGGAGGATACTGGCCAGTTAATGGACCACTGCCCAGAGCCCCCGTCAGATCTGAGCCAAGAGCCTCTTCATTCCTTGGCACTGAATTGGGGGTGGTGGTGCTGCTGGCTACTTTTACCAGGTGAAGCCCCTGGGGAAGTGTCCCTTGTCTGTCTGTCTTTACTTCTCTTTGGTCTTTCTTGTCCCAAGTAATTAATAATTAAGTAATTATCCNTCCCCAGCCTTGGTCTTGGACTTGCAGTCTCCAGGACTGAGATGATACACTTCTATCACCAAAGCCATCCAGTGTGTGGGAATTTGTTACAGCGGCCCTTGCAAACGAACACATCTCATATCCAGAGTGGTGCATACCCTGCAGGCCAACTGCAGAGTGGATTGCCACAGTCCCCTCGCATTTCAGAAGCGGGCGCCAAGCAATGTCAATCACATACACCCGCTGTCCCACTTCTGGGCCTGAGCAAGGGGTGGACTTGGAACATTTCCAGGCTGCCTCTTCCCTCCTTTCTGCTTTGGTGACATCTCCCACATTCTGTGGGTGGAGATGATAGAGGGAGACAAAGGCTGATGAGGGCTCTAGTTGGCATGAGCTGGTCGGTTGGACGAACACCCTGTGGATAGTGGCCAAGCCCCCAGGAGGGGCCCAGGAATGGAAGTCACCTACACGAGTGGCTCCTGTGGCCCTATGCACGGGGAGACGTCGCCACTGAGCCATCAGCAGCCTGGTACTTCCCTGCCTATCAGAGTTACGGCGGAGCAGAGGGGCTACTGTGTCCCAGCCAGGAGACACAGCCTCTAGGAGACCAGCTTCCTATGACTCCCACTGTTGCGCCTATTATTAGACAGTCTCGGAGTTCTAGGAATGAGACTGAGCATGTGATGAAAGGAAAGAACGCCCATGTTGCTGCCATGAATGGAGCCGTCCCGCTGTTCTGCGCCACTGAGGAGAGCAGCCCACATCCCGCAACTGGGGGCATCTTGCCCTGGAAAGCTTGGGGGACTTCAGGAGAGATGGGCTCAGCATGCAGCCACATGCCCAGCGTGCCCCAAGGCTGGGAGCAGAGCGCATCGCAGTCTCCTCCAGGATCTTACCAGGGAGAGATGTATCTGCCCTGCTGCTGATCTACCCTCGTGAGCTCTGGCCCAACAAAGACCCCATCTTACTGCATTTATCTGTGGGTTGTGTGTAATAACATCCTCTCACGTCAGAAGCATAGGTTTAAGGGACTCAAGTTCAAATCCTAGCTCTGCGGCTTACGGAATGATCCTAAGCGAGTAACCTCACCTCTCTGAGCCTCAGTGTCTTCACCTGCAACCCGGGGCTTATTATCTGTGGGATTGCTTTTCCTGGACAAAACAATGTGAATGCGTGTAAGAGGCTTCATGTCATGCTCAGAACTTGGGAAATGTCCAAACAATGGTAGTGGTGGTGTTTTCTTTTTTCTTAAAAATCAATTCATGAGTGCTTTAGAGCATTTTTTGTTTGTTTGTTTGCTCATAGAGAGATTTTCAAACCAAGTCATCTGTGGTTCCCTGGATTTCTAAAATCCGAGATCGCTAAAATGCTGATGTCAGCACCTGCTGACGGCACCTGCTCATTCCTCAGCCCTAGGACCAGGAGGTCTGGCCCTGGGCCCAGGGAGGTATATGAACCTCCTGAGATGACACACGCAGTACAGAGTGTATGTGAAGTTTTCTTCAGAGGGAGGTTCTGGATGTTGTCAGATTTTCCAAGCAGTCGCTGTCTACAAAGGGATCATCTCTGAGCATGCTCTGAGTAGGTTGTTTGTGCCCAAGGGCTGGCAAAAGGGACCCATTGCTTACTGAGCCTGAGTGCCAAGTTGAAATACATTATCCTTATACTAACAATTGGGCAAAGTATGTACCATCATTCCCATTTTCCAGATGAGGAAACAGAGGCTTGGGGAGCTCAGTCTGACAGCCAGACACTGGACTTGGCCACTTGCTTGTCCCATGGCTGGCTGGTACTGGCCTGGGATTTCAGCTCAGGATACTCTGATCCCAAGGCGAGTCCTGTCCTTAGTACTGTGGAGCCTTGAGGAAACCCAACAAGGTACCCCAGCCAGGAAGTGCCCTTGGTCAGAGCCTCTGCTCTAGCTTGACCCCATAGACCTCACCAGGCATGGAGGCACCAGAGCCCACAGGATGATGACGCTCAGGTCCATGCAGACTCCATGTCCCCTCCAGGAAAGACGAGAGCACTTCCCTCTCCAAGCACTCCCCCAGTGCCTGGCTTACCCGCTCGTGGGCCTTCTCTCATGCTCTGCTGTGGGCTACAGACCCCAGTCAGGCAGTTGTTAAAAGCCTGGGTCCTGGCTGTTGATTTTTCAATCGGTCAGCATCTGACTCTTTGAGACCCCATGGACTGCAGCACTCCAGGCTTCCCTGGCCTTCGCCATGTCCCAGAGTTTGCTCAAACTCATGTCCATTGAGTTGGTGATGCCATCCAACCATCTCATCATCTGTCATCCCCTTCTCCTCCTGCCTTCAATCTTTCCCAGCATCAGAGTCTTTTCTAATCAGTCGGCCCCTGGAGGCAGGGAGAATGCTGATTCTGCCACTGATCAGCTCTGTGATTGAGTGACTCACCTCATCCTTCTGAGCCTCACTTTCTATGTTTATACAATGAAGCTAAATAGTACCTGCCTCACATGACAGGATATTCTATTTTTCTTGTACTTTCTCCCATCAAGACCACCCTCTCTTCTTTTTCCATCTCCATCTATTTTCCTCTGAGCATGAACTCAATAAATGTTAGCAACAGTGACTGCTGTTGTTACTGTGTTATTATCCACGGCTTGCACATTCACATCCACTACTTTCCCCACATTTTAAGCTCCAGGGAGGCAATGATTGTTTATTTCCATGTCCCTAGCACCTACCATAGTTGCTGGAGCATAATACAGCATCAGGAAATGTTTGCTGCTGAACAATAAACTCAAAGAAAGTCCTGCTTACACCACTGATGGTGAACATCGAACATTCAGAGCCCCAGAGGCACTTCATAAAAGTACAGTTTTCAGGAAGGTTCAGAGAAATGTTTGACTGAAATATCCCTGCTAGGTTACTGGGGAGAGGCTATGTGCAATAGGACCAATTAAACCATCTTATGGCACATGTTTTGATACCTCCATCAACAATGGAATTTTAGGATGAAAGAAACATGAAGCTTGTTGATATTTCTTATTCACTTCTTTTTTGTTGTTGTTGTTATTTAGTCGCTAGGTTGTGTCTGACTCTTTTGCGACCTCATGGACTGTAGCCTGCCGCAGGGATTAAAAAGTCACCTACTTTCCATTCTTCTAACTGCAAACATTTTCGCCCACCTGTGTATTCATACCATCCTTCCAGTTATCCATCCATCCATGCATCCAAATATCCATTCAAACACTCATCTGTCGATCTATCCATCCATTCAAATATCCATCTAAGCATTCATCTGTCTGTCCATTTAGTTACGTATTCATCCATCTATCCATCCGTCCATGCATACACCTATTAGTACATCTATCAACCTATACGCCCATCATTAATGTATTTATTGAACACTTTCCAGCTTCCAGGCATTGTGCTAGACATTGTTGTAACCTATCACTGAATAACCTATGGATCCCACTTTCAAGGAATTTACATTCAAGAGAGACAGACAACAAGTAATCAGGTGTTTTTAGTTTGGCATGATATGGATTATGGTAGAGTGTGTATGAGAGTCTAAGGGAGGACACAAGACCTAGGAGGGTCCAGCAGGAGTTCCTGCCAGAGGCAATGTCCATGCTGAGGCAAGAAGGATCGGTAGGGGAGATGGGCTGTCTAGGCAGTAGGAGCAGCAGGTGCAGAGGCGAGGGCAAGAGGAAATGCCCCCATCTGGGGGAACAGTAAGTTCTGTCCTGCCTGCATGGACCATGGGAAGTGAAGCNTCACTGAATAACCTATGGATCCCACTTTCAAGGAATTTACATTCAAGAGAGACAGACAACAAGTAATCAGGTGTTTTTAGTTTGGCATGATATGGATTATGGTAGAGTGTGTATGAGAGTCTAAGGGAGGACACAAGACCTAGGAGGGTCCAGCAGGAGTTCCTGCCAGAGGCAATGTCCATGCTGAGGCAAGAAGGATCGGTAGGGGAGATGGGCTGTCTAGGCAGTAGGAGCAGCAGGTGCAGAGGCGAGGGCAAGAGGAAATGCCCCCATCTGGGGGAACAGTAAGTTCTGTCCTGCCTGCATGGACCATGGGAAGTGAAGCTGGGAGGAATGAGAGAGTTGGCAAGAGTCCAGGGCCTTGAGCTGAGCCTGGACTTTGTCCCAAGAAATTGAGAAGCCATGGATGGTTGTAAAGAAGCTTGAGTGAAGGGAGTGGCTTTAGAAACTTCCCTCTCACAGGAAATTGATTCCCTTTTTGAACAGGAATGGCACATGGGAAGCAAGTCATCAGACTCAGAATGATACGAGAAAGCCTTCTTTCTTCTGAAATATGCCATCTCCTTTCCCAGAATCATTTTATGCCTGGCTGAAAATCCAGTGATCTTGGCAGGAGGGGAGGTAATGGTTCATTATCGCTCAGTCATTAATATACTCCCTGAAGAAGCTTCCTTGAAGCTCTAATGGGAAATTCAGACCCCAAGTCCAAGAAAGAATTTCTATAGGGCTTAATTGCGGGCAGTGATGTCCCTTGCTCAGTCAGTAGTGACGTTCCATTTCCTCCCCTGGCCATGGTGGTGTTTGGGGGCCTGCTGCCAGGTTGGGGGTACCTACTACAGGCAAGGCACAGAGCACAGGACACAGACTCACTGCCACCTACTGTGTGCCAAGTGCTGTGCTGGCTCCATGAGAAACCACATCAGGACCCTGTCTTCCAGAAGCTTACAACTATATTAGGTAGATAGGACCCGTGTATAGAATGAACCAGTGATCCACATAGATCAGGCAAGAAAAAGAGGGAGAAGAAAAAGGAAGGAAGATAGAACATCAATGTCTCATCTGAAAATGGTCATGGAGTCAAAATACCCTGCTTGTGGCTGATGAAATAAGAAATGAAAGTGGAAGGCATTTCTTGAAGTTGCCAAGGTAACCAGTATGGGACTGAAAATAGTGATAGACTNGAGAGTCCCTTGGACTGCAAGGAGATCCAACTAGTCCATTCTAAAGGAGATCAGTCCTGGGTGTTCATTGAAAGGACTGATGCTGAGGCTGAAACTCTGATACTTTGGCCACCTCATGCAAATAGTTGACTCATTGGAAAAGACTCTGGTGCTGGGAGGGATTGAGGGCAGGACGAGAAGGGGATGACCAAGGATGAGATGGCTGGATGGCATCACTGACTCGATGTACATAAGTTTGAATGAACTCTGGGAGTTGGTGATGGACAGGGAGGCCTGGCATGCTGTGATTCACAAGGTCGCAAAGAATCAGACATGACTGAGTGACTGAACTGAACTGAGCCCAAACCAAATAACTTAGATACAGAAAATGGTCATTGTTATTAATCAAGAATTAACATATATGAGGGCAAGTTGATTTCTTTTAGGATGCCTCTCTTTAATTGTAGGAATTTAGTGCTCTATAACATAATAGATGTTGCAAGCATTTCTGATGCCTAGATAGAGGTATGATAGTGAGCCAGTGCTTGAGTTTCTTTTCTTAGCTGTGATTTATGAATGTCCAGATTATGTCTCTTGGATAGAGAGAGAAAATTTCAGTCTCTCAATGCTACTCTTTATTGTGTGTATATTTGCATCTCATTTTGATTATATAGCTTCCAACCTCTCGAGAATGAATGAAGCAGTTAGGCTATTGTTATTCTTGGTGTGAGATTTCTATCTTTATCTTAAATAGCACAGTGAACTCTTTCTTTTAGTGACTGCATTTCCCATCATTAGCGGTTTCAAAATTCTGTTTTCTTTCATACAAATGCCAACTTTTTGGTAAATGCTTGGCTTATGAAGGCTATGTGTTTAGAGTTTCTGAGAACCATGAAAAGGAAGATACCATTGGTGTTTATTTACTGAGGTTTAATAAGAGTGTCTTTGGCCACCTGATGTGAAGAACTGACTTATTTGAAAAGACCCTGATGCTGGGAAAGCTTGAAGGTGGGAGGGGAAGCGGATGACAGAGGATGAGATGGTTGAATGGCATCACCAACTCGATGGACATGAGTTTGAGTAAGCTCTAGGAGTTGATGATGGACAGGGAAGCCTGGCGTGCTGTGGTCCATGGGGTCATAAAGAGTCGGACCCAACTGAGCGACTGAACTGAACTGAGCTGAATAAGAGAGTCATTGATATGTTATTGTCACACTTTGTAGAGATCTAGGAAATCTTTCGGTTGCATGTGCCTTTCTGGTTTAGCAGTTATAAAACAGTAATAGCTTGAGAGTATCACCATGTAGCTGGGTCAACAGCAGCACAACTGGCTCATTACAGTTACTGTTGATTTAAGTCAGGGAATCCTTGGTATGGTGGGAATGTTTATTTGTTTACTTTTCATAGCCTAAAGAACTCCTTCCTTGAAGAAGTCTGTTTCTCCTCTGACTTTTGAGAAGATTGTGATCTTTTGCATGATTTATTGATCATCTTTTGACCACAGTCATTTTGAACAAGTTTGAATCACAAGGATAAAGTTCAATAGCCTATTCATAAAAATGGACATGCTGCAATGTGAAGACAAACATACATGAACTCCAGGGTATCTTCAGTTGTAGTGTTAAAAAAGTACAACCTTTTGTTAAATTTTTAACATTTAACAGGTGTTCCATGGTTCGTAATTGGTGCCACATTTTCATGAGAGTTTTGCAGATTTCTCCAGGTGGACAGTGGTAAAGAAGCCACCTGCCAATGCAGGAGACTTAAGAGTTGGCCACTTATATCTCTGGGTCAGAAAGAGCCCCTAGAGAAGGAAATGGCAACNGGTTCGTAATTGGTGCCACATTTTCATGAGAGTTTTGCAGATTTCTCCAGGTGGACAGTGGTAAAGAAGCCACCTGCCAATGCAGGAGACTTAAGAGTTGGCCACTTATATCTCTGGGTCAGAAAGAGCCCCTAGAGAAGGAAATGGCAACCCACTCCAGTATTCTTGCCTGGAAAATTCCATGGACAGTGAGCCTGGGGCTTCCACAGGGTTGCAAAGAGTAAGACACAACTGAGCGCGTGTGCGTGCACACACACAGACACACACACACACATACAGACACACACACACACACAGCTGTAAACATTACTGTCCCTATTTTGGTTAGAGGTTGAAAACTTTGGGAAAATTGCTATTTCCCAAATGTTTTTGGTGAAAGCTTATCCTTCCTGAGAAAAAGCCTCCTAAAGAGAATATTGAAGGATGAGTATGAATTTTATGAGTTGACAAAGCAGAAGGAATATTCTGAAGTTTACAGGTGTACAAGGAAGAAAAAAAGCCATTTTAAGCAGAGAGAAACCCAAGTACAAAGAAACAATACTGTGGTGAGACTTACTAGGAGGTGTTTGGTAAATGTCCAGGAATTTAGGATAAATTTGGAAACTGCTGATAAAGAGGAAAAAATTGAGTCAAGAATTATGAAAGGGTTACAATGAATAGACTTTGTGACTAATTAACGGAAGGAGATTAGTAAGAAGGGGGTTGGAAATAACCAAACCAACTGAGCGTAAGTCACATATATTAGTGACTGTCTCACTTTGCCCCATTCATTTCTGAATAGCTCAATTAGGGTATTAAATCATGTGCTTTTTAAAGTTTTTGTGAAACCTAAAAATATGGGTCCATGTCTCAACTCTTTCAATCATATGTACAACCTTGGAAAAATAACTTCTACTTGTTTGAAATTCTGGAAAATACTACTTCTCAGAGATTTTATAGAGACTAATTGGAGGAGAGAATTCACTTAGTAATGACCGTAAATACAAAATGTATTGTTATCCTTTGCTCATTGCTAGTAATCGTCAACATTAAAAACGTATGTTTGCAAAATCAGTTTGTCTACCCTAAATTAAAAAACATAACACTGCGTCCTTAATTTTTCACTTGCACTGTTGTAGCAATCTCCAGACAACACCACAGTTTTGCCATGGACTTGGATTTCCCCAGCATTTGGTTCCCTTTATCTTTTAAATTTCTAATCTAAATGAACCAAGAGGCAGTTACGGTTGAATTCTTTTTCTCTTAAGTTGATTAATGAAAAGTGTGCGGTCCTGTCATCGAAGTAAAATAAATGCACAAGCCATGAGGCAGGCTGATAGTTTGTTTCCTTTGCTTTGGTGACAACAACAAGAAGATTTTGTTGAGGAAATAAAATCCTTGTTGCAAAGAATCAGTGTTACTGCGTCAAAGGTGACTAACATCTTGAATCTCATCCAGACACCTATTCCAGGGAAGCTAAGGACGCAGGATAATAAAGGGCATCCTTGATACCTGGTTTGGCTCTCAGTACCAAATTTTGATGTGACTTGTACCCTAGTGAGTCTGGCCTCGCTCAAGTTCTGTAGAATCAGCCTTGCATCTTAACCCAATACTACATAGAAAGCACCTCAAAGGACTTGTGTTATTATTTTTCCTATGATTTGTTTACTGAGTTATTGTAAAAATTTTCTGTTTTACTAATGAGAAAAGGAAAAGAGCCCTAGGACAGAATGATTCTGTGGCTCATTCTGTGGGCAATTCAGTTCAGTCACTCAGTCAGGTCCAGCTCTTTGCAACCCCATGGACTGCAGCACATTAGGCTTCCCTGTCCATCACCAACTCCTGTAGCTTACTCAAACTCATGTCCATTGAGTTGGTGATGCCATCCAACCATCTCATCCTCTGTCGACCCCTTCCCCTCCCACCTTCAATCTTNCCAGTGACTGGGCAACACGGGGATCCTAAAGGCTCGCCCCCTTGCCTCAAGGTGGGATCAGCTCCGCCGTGCCACCCACACTCCGGAGCCCCCCATGGGGCCAGCTGAGCGTCTCCAGGCTTGTTAAGCCCCTTCGGCTGCCCTCTCCTGCTTCCCCCACTCTCCCTTTCTAGAAAGCACTCCCTCCACCTGTTAATCATTATAACCCCAGTGCCAAGATCAAGGCCAGGTGGCAGTATCCCTTACTGAAGGAAGGAGCCATTCCTTCTGCCCTCAGTGCAAAGGCTCTGCTTTCTCAGGCTGTGTTGAGAATCAGTTCTTGGCAGAGGGAAGAAGCGTGGTTTACCATCATCACCACTCTAACCCTTGTGCCTTGACCAGTACCCTGCCTGGAGTAGGAGCTGAGTGAGTGAATCAATGAATGAGTCAGCAAATGGCTGCCTCATCTTTCCCCGGCCCCAATGCCTGCCTTTCTCCAAACCTTTCAGGCCACCTTGCCTTCACCTGCCAGGTAACCTCACCTGCCATGTCCACCCTGGCTGGCTTTGACTTCACACCAAAGTGCTTTGCCAGCTGCCCACACACCCCAGGGGTCCCCTGAGGGACCTTGCCCTCCTCCCCAAGATCAGGGGATCAGAGGGAGCCCGGGCTGCACTGGGTCAGACCCCCACCTAAGATTCATACCCAGGCCAGCTCCGCTCTGCTCTACTTTTGGACAAAACTGCTCTGCGGCTGCAAAGACTCGGAAGCTCTTTGCACTTTCTAGCTGCCCCACCGCCCGCTTGAGTGGGGCACATCCTCCCTTTTGTCTCCCCACTCAAATTTTGTTTGTAGATGTTCTGCTCATGTCCCTATCTAGACAGAAACTTCCTGAGGACTCTAGCCTAGAGGTTAGAAGCTCAGGCTCTGGAGCCAGGAAAGCCTGGGGCAGGTCATGAAGCCCCCTCACAGCCTCATTTTTGTAGAGCTATAAAATGAGGAAGTAATGGGGCTGCCAGCTGACCTGGGCAAGACTTCAAAAAGATGAATCCTGTATGTGCCTGAGTTGTGGAAAATAATAAGTGGCACCTTCTAGTATTTATTAGTTACCTGAGCAAGTGCCTCAGGCATATCTGGTAGTTAATCATCAAAATGATCACCCTTTCCTTTGGAAAAGGAAGTTAAACCACGTGTGTGTGTAAAGCTCACCCTGTTCTTGTCATGACCACTGGGTTCCAATGAAAGTTACTAATTCCAGGTCAACACTGGGGACATTCTAGAGGCAGGTGCATGGCTAAATGGGGCCCTTATGCCTTGCTGCGGAAGGACCAGAGAAGGGCCCTCAAGGTTCTTCTGTTTCTTAAGCACCTGGCTTTCTTCCAGATCCAGGCTTGCTGTGTACAGACGACAAGGAAAGTTGGAAGAGACAATGATTTCTCATTTCCCAGACTCGCTGGTGCAACTGCAGTGGTGAGCCCAGCATAGTGGTGCATAGCGGTTGCTCCATAAATATCGCGGGGTGAATGAAGGAATAAAAGGAAGGAATGGACTTGAACTCTACCACGAAATGTCACCACCAAGTTTAGGGGTCTCTCAATCGATCCTTTTGAGTGAATGAATGAATTCTAGGTTCACTCTCACAGTGCCAGTTCTGAGCCCAGGTTGTAGCCTGGAGGAGGCCTGTGATAAATATTTATGGAGGAAATGAACTAGATCCAGTACTTGCCAGAAAGCAGCTGAGCTTCAGCTGTGGTCGCCCCCACTCACCCCAGGCCCACAGACAACGTTCCAGGGACCGAGCCTTCGGATTCCAGCCACCAGACTGGCTTGGCCTCAGCCAGCCCAGTGGGAATGGCATCTGGGACACAGAACAAGTTCAGAGCCTGGGGTGCACAACGGGGACCTAGCTGGCTCGCCAGGGAGCTCGTGGGTGCTCCCCTTGGGAAACACTGCCCCCTAACCTCCATGATGGACTGAGCTGGCAAGAGCAGACTGCAACGACCCAGGGACCCTGCCAAGGAGCCCCCGTCTGCACAGCACCGGCATCAATACAACGACACACATACACACAGATGGGGACGTGTAGCTGTGCCCTGCTGGCCACAGGGCTCTCTGCCCACGGCCTGTCCTTCCTCCCGAGCCCACGTGTCAGAGCCAACCACGTGTTGGAGCCACCGTCCAGAACGGGCTCCAGTGATCCACACAGGTGATCCTCCTTAGCTCTTAAAGTCACCCCACGTGGCGCAAGCACGTGGACACACACCGGCATGCTCCATCCCCCAGGGCCCTCCATCCTGTGCCAAACACACCTTGCCTCTGCCCCAAGCTGGCGGCGGCCACAGACCACCCAGTGGTACCACCCAGGGACAACGCTATGTGTCACCAGGGGCCCGGTTCATGGATAACAGCCCACCTCTCAGCCAGGAACTGGGGCCCACAGATCAAAGTGTGGGCCCTGGGACAAGCCACCGTGTAGCTGGGAGGTACCGGGCTGGACCTTTCTCTCACCGCCCCCCTAGTCTGTGCCATGGGTTGGCAGCTGTCCCCTCCTTTGCCACTACTGGGACTGACTCCCCACTGGGTGCCATGGGGTGGCTCGGACCCCGCAGAAGCCTGCACGCTGGATGATGCCCCAGAAGCCTCAGGGGTCCTACGCCAGGACCCTACTTGCCCCTGGCCATGCACCGAACCATGCAGCACCTGAAACCAGAGGACTTCCCCTGAGCTCTGGCTTGGGGAGGGAGCAGTCCCCCACGTCAGCTTCCTGCAGGGGTCTCATGCCAGGCAACCAAACAGGACCACCCCATGACACGAGCTGGCAGGCTGGAGGAACATGCGTGGCCTTGGGTGCCCAGAC
>SJYV01020146.1:1034336-1047661 GCA_006410875.1 Neotragus pygmaeus
CTCTCTTGGGCCCTGAGAGTTGGGTATTTATTTAACCCCACTTAGCAGATGAAAAAAAAAAAAAAATCAAAGCTCAGAGAAGCTAAGCTTTTCCCCCAAGATCACACAGCAGGAGAGACACCAATCAGGGATTTTAGTCGCTACCTGTAAAGTGAGGAATCATTTTTTAGATAGGGAAATCAAGGCTCAGAGACAGGAAGCCAAGTCTCAAGGTCATAGAGCAAAGTGCGGAATTTGGATTTACCACCAGACCTATTGGGTCAGGCTGCCTGGAAAAAACAAAGTCTGTGTGTATGCTGAAACATAAGCTTTCTCTTCTGACCTGCACGAGTCCCTGCTTGTATTAGGGCTTTGAGGTGGAGCCATAGGTGGACTTTAGGGGTAAGAACATTGGACATAGCCTCAGGAGACCTGTGCTGAAGTTGCTGTGTGATCTTGAGCAAGTTACTCTACCTCTCTGGGCTATGTTGAAGCTCCACCAAACACCAAATGGGATGCCATGTCAAAAGGGCTTTGCAACTGGGACACACAGGGCAAGACTGGGGAGTGCTAAAGTGGTCCCTACTCTGTCCCCAGTACCCCTTCTCAGAGGCCCCCCACCCCTGCCCTAGCCCCTCATTGCCAGGAGCAGCAGGACCTGGCAGTTAAGAGCACACACAGGCTCTGCAACCACACAGACAAGCCCTGGGTTCAAGCCCTGGCTCTTTCTCACCAACTTGGGTGACCTTCAGAGGTCACTTCCCTTCTCCGGGGCTAAATTTTTCATCTCTAAGAGATGCCAAAGAGGTGCCTCTCTGCCTGGGCTGTATAAGAATAAATGAGAAAATGCCAGTACCTGCCTCTTTATTCAATCACATCTACTGAACACCTACTGTGCGTGGGTTACCACACTGGAAGCTATGTGCCCAGCTGATGGAGACTGATGATAAATTTAAAAGACACATATATCCGTAATTCCTTGTAGAATGTCCTCCAAAAATAGGAAGTAGCTGTTGCTTGTTGTTTACGCACTTACTCAACAAAAGGACGTGTTGAGCACCTCCTTTGTACCAAGTACTCTTACAGGCACTGGGCATACAGCAGTGAACAGAGAGGACGGACCCCTGTCCACACGGAGCTGACAATTTCTAATAATTAACCACGACAATCCATTGCAATAATAATTATTATAAGACCATTCTCTGGCAACACATGCACACACTGTTCCCTGGTGTCCTCAACGGTAGAATAACATGCCTGTCTGCTGGGTCTGCCCCTTGGGGATCTCCAAGGTGGAGCGTGCCATTCCAGAATGTTCTTAGGTCTAATCCTCAGTGAGGTTCATGGGCTCCTTTTTGGTATGACTGACGGGCAGTCTGGCCAGCAGCCCATCCCCCTTGCCCAGTCTCGGACCCCACGTGGGCTGGGAGAAGCTGAGCCCGTGACTCAGCCGGCCTGACCTGTCAGGCTGAGAAGGAAGCAGGCAGCTGGCTGGGCTGTGAGCCATGGGGTCCTTCTGAGCCAGACGTGGGGCAGGTGGCCAGGGTGTAGACTGGGGCCTCCAGATGGGAAGGGCTCTGAGTTAGGTGACTGCACCCTGGCCCCTGGTTATCTCACTAGTAAAGAGAATATTCTAGAGAGAAGCAGTGAGAGGGACTTCGCTGGCAGTCCAGTGGTCAAGACTTCACCTTCCAATGCAGGGGTGGGGGTTGTGGCTTTGATCCCTGATCAGGGAGCTAAGATCGCACATGCCTCATGGCCGAAACAAACAAAACATAAAACAGAGAAGCAATGTTCATAACAAATTCAATAAAGACTTTAAAAATGGCCCACACGAAGAAAATCTTAAAAAAAGCAGTGAGAAATCACAGGATGCTCTGCTTTGTGAGGGAATGAGTTCCCCGTCAGTCAAAGATTCCAGCAGGATGCTGTTAAGGGGACTCCAGAAGTGGGGAGAGTGTTCTAGAAAAGCTAGTCGATTTCTCCTGACATCACCTTCTCCTGGAAGCTTTTTCTGAGTCCATCTCCCACGCTAGTCAGGTGTTTCCCCGACCTCCCCCCACCTCTGGGTTCACCCTTGCCCCCAGTCAGCACTTACTGCCTGTTGCCAGAGGGCCAGTTCACTCGTCCATCTTGCTCACAAAACTGAGCCCCATCTTCTCTGTCCCCTTTACACTATGAAACCCTCAGTACTCAAACACAGAGTGTGGCACACAGTACATGCTCAGCAAATGTTTCTTGTATTAAAAAATGTATATATCGAAATGATGATCTACCATGCCCTTTCATACTTTAGGCATCTGATACTTTGACAAGGAGGAGTCTCACCATTTCACTCATTCATTCTTCATTCAACAAATCTTTCCCGAGCATGTGCTATTTGCCAGGCATTGACCTAGGCTCTGGGGATACAGCGGTGATAAAGACTGATTAAAAAAATCTCTGTCTTCAGGGAGTCTACCTCCTCACGATTGTACCTTTAATTAGGTACAGGTGTTTTTATTAATAACAATAATAGCATTGCCATACAGCACAGTTTTCTAAACCTTAATGCTATTTATTGATTAGTGTTTGAGGTGGGAGCTGTACCCTGAATGGTAGGAGGTTTAGCAACATCTCTGGTTTCCACCATTAAATGCCACTAGCAACCTCCTCCCTCTAAGTGTGACACCCCAAATGTTTCTAGACATTGCCAACTGCCGTAGGGGAAAACACCACCCCTAGTGCTAACCTTAGTTATCTGTGAAGCACCTACTATGGGATATGCACTTGGCATTCATTCATTTACTCCATCTCTAAAATAACTCTAGGAGGCAGGGGCAATTATTTTCATTTTACAGATGAGGAAGCAGAAAAGATTAGTCATTTGCTTACGGCCCCAGATTTGCACATGCAGCCCTGCACATGTAGCTTACCAGCATCCCTGTGCAGAAGGCAGGGCCAGTGGACCTTGGGAGCCGGGGTACCAGCTGCAGAGATCAGTCTCAGAGTGGCATAGCGGGTTCCTTGTCTGGGCTCCAGGGGTCTGCTATCAGCCTGGAGCTGAATTCTTTTCTAGTTTCACCCTGCAGCCCCTTGCAGAGCACAGAGCCTGGCACCCAGTAGGCCTTTCAGGGCAGCAACAGATGGAAGAAATACGCTGCAAGCCAAAACCCTAATTATAAGCTTTCTGCTGCTGCTGCTGCTAAGTCGCTTCAGTCGTGTCCGACTCTGTGTGACCCCATAGATGGCAGCCCACCAGGCTCCCCGGTCCCTGGGATTCTCCAGGCAAGAACACTGGAGTGGGTTGCCATTTCCTTCTCCAATGCATGAAAGTGAAAAGTGAAAGTGAAGTCTCTCAGTTGTGTCCGACTCTTTGAGACCCCGTGGACTGCAGCCCACCAGGCTCCTCTGCCCAGGGGATTTTCCAGGCAAGAGTACTGGAGTGGGGTGTCATTGCCTTCTCCGATTAGCTTTGTAGTAGCCACTTTAAGAAGCTGAAAAGAAACAGGCAAAATTAATGATAGTGAGGTATTTTATTTAACTGGATCTAGTCGAAAATGATCACATCAATATGTAACTACTATACAAAATTGTTAAGAAGATAGTTCACATTTTGCTTTTTTTTTTTTAACACCTTAGAAATCCACTGTGGATTGTACATATACATCTCCATTCAGAATCATTACACTTCAAGGGCTCTATAACCACAGGTAGCCTGTGGTTCTGTATTGGGTAACACCATTGGCTTCCCTGGGGGCTCAGCAGTAAGAATCTGACTGTCAGTGCAGGAGATGCAGGTTTGATTCCTGGGTTGGGAAGATTCCCTGGAGAAGGGAATGGCAACCTACTCCAGTATTGCCTGGAAAATCCCATGGATAGAGGAGCCTGGCAGGCTAAAGTTCAGGGAGTTGCAAAGAATCAGATATGACTGAGTGAGTGAGCACATGCATGCATTCTAGAAAGTTTGTTGATCGTGGGAATGAACACATGAGGTAAGGTATTCTGAGCACAATGGATAAGGCATCCCTGGGCTTACAGAGCCTGTGGGCTGTCACATGGTACTGTCTTCCAAGTTCATCTGTCTTGTTCTCCTTGGAGCCCAGCCCCAGAGCTTGGCTCTTATAGGAGAAGCAGTGCAGTCTGGTGGCTTGGAATCAGAGGACTGGTCTCTATCCCGGCTTAACTACACAGCTGAATGGCCCTGAGCCTCAGTGTTCTCATCTGGGAAGTGGGAGTGATGACCGTTTCACTTGGTGCGGTGCACTCAGTGGAATTTCCTGACATCATGGCCATGCGGGCACTAAGGTGGTTAAACCCTATCCACATGTGGCAGGTCTGATGGAGATTTGCTTTTCAAACTTTAGCTGTTAGTCACTCAGCTGTGTCTGACTCTTGCGCCCTCGTGGACTGCAGCCCACCAGGGCCCTCTGTTCGTGGAAATCTCCAGGCAAGAATACTGGAGTGGGTAGCCATTTCTTTTTCCAGGAGATCTTCCTGACCCAGGGATCGAACCTGAGTCTCCTGCATTTCAGGCAGATTCTTTACCATCTGAAACAGGGAAGCCCAATTTTAACTAAATTTAAATGTAAGTAACCACAAGTGGCTGGTGGCCACAGTGCATCAGCACAGTTTTGGAGCACCACTGCGGGGGACGAAGTCTAAACCTCCTGGCCCAGAGCAGGCCTTCCCTGCTTGGTGCCTGGTTTACCAGGCTGGAGAGGCTATACTGAGTGTGGAGGTCCCTTTACAGTACTCAGAGTACTGATGTGGGTGTGAGGAAAACACCTCAAGGTCCAGAAAAGAAGTCTCTAAGGGGATTGAAAGTGAAAGTGAAGTCACTCAGTCCTGTCCAACTCTTTGCAGCCCCATGGACTGTAGCCTACCAGGCTCCTCCCTCCATGGGATTCTCCAGGCAAGAGTATTGGAGTGGGTTGCCATTTTCCTTCTCCAGGGGATCTTCCCGACCCAGGGATCGAACCTGGGTCTCCTGCATTCCAGGCAGACGCTTTAACCTCTGAGCCACCAGGGACTCTGAGGGCATTAGGGTGGGGCTATTTGAAATGCAAATATCTTGATACAATTTACTGGGATGTGAGGGCCCCTGAAAGCCTCAGAAGAACCTGCTCTCTTAGAGGTGCTGGAAGGCTCCAAACTCATTCCTGCAAAGACCTTGCATCTTGAACATCAACCTTTGATGGGAAGATGAGAAAGAAAGAGAGGTTAGCTGGAACCAGGTAGCCCACAGACCTGAGGTAGGGGCAGGTGAGGTGGAGGCCACAAGATTCTTTAAACTGTGAGAAATGGGGAGGAAGGGTGACTGCCACCTTGAAATAGTGCTGGCCTTTCTGTGGGTAATCTATCATAAAACTGGTAACAACAGTTATCAGTTTTTGGGGGCTACCTCTGTGCCTGGCATGGAGTTAAATGGTTTAATGTGAATTATATCATTTACTGCTCACAATAACTCTATGGCATAGAGAACTGTGGGCTTCCCCAATGGTTCAAGCAGTAAAGAATCCACCTGCAGTGCAGGAGATACTGGAGACTAAGGTTTGATCCTTGGGTTGGGAAGATCCCCTGAAGCAGGAAATGGCAATCCACCCCAGTATTCTTGCCTGGAAAATCCCATGGACAGGGTGGCCAGGTGAGCTACCGTCCATAGAGTCACAAAGAGTCAGACATGACTGACTGAGCGTGCACACGTGATTGAGACTTGTACTGTCTGTTATGTGAATGGTGGAACTGAGGTTCAGATTGGTTAAGCAACCTGCCCAAGGTCACACAGCAACAGAGCTGAGATGCCAACACAAGTCTGGCTGATTGTGAAGCCCTCTCTTTTCTCTGCTGTGTGATACTGTTTCCTTGTGCAACCCCCTTTATCTTTCCACGGCTTCTTAGTAATTCTGTATCAATCTTGACATTAGTTTTACAAGGTCACGTCATACTATCATTTGGTGATGATGAAAAAACTGGGCCACCAATAGTGGTTATTAGATACATCTAATATGTTATTAGATAATAACTTATCTAATAAAATATTAGTATTAAGAACACTGTTAATGAAATTGACTCTGAATTTTTATATTTAAAAGTAAAGTCTGTCATCTTTGCTCAAATTTAATCTGTCTAATTTACTTAGAGGGTCACTGTCTTCATCCTCTTGACTCTGGGTGTTTTGTAAGGCTCCTTTGCAAGAAGAAATGACCTTAAGACCTGACATCATATCACGTAAATGATGAGCAGAGATAAGGACTAGAGCCCTGGGTTTCAGGTTCGTTCGGTTTGCAAATAACAACGTCAACAAAAATTCTAACCGAGCTTTGGGGAAAAGAGAAAGGGGGAAGAACTGATTAGAATCCAGCTGGAGAATCCAAGGAATCTGAGGAAATGCAGAAATTCTGTCAGCAGCAGAAATTCTTGAAGGTCTTTGAGTCACAGACTGACTCCTAATACTGATCAATCCCTCCTTGCAAGCCCCAGTTCAGAATTCGAAATTCCCAGGAAAAGACATCTGATTGGTTCAGTTGGGGTCAGGTGTCTACCCCTAAACCAATCAGCTATGGGTAGGCGGGGCTTAATCATATAGTCATGGAGCAGAAAGGACTGCTGGGATATACCCATCCATGCAGAGAAGACAGGGCGGGCAGCCAAGGAAAAAGGGTCCCTTAACTTTGGCAAAGAACCCTCTTCCCAAACTCAATGTGACTTGACGTCCTCTCACTGTCCTACTCTGAACAGACCTGTCTTCTCCTTCCCTAGAAAGTGCTGACAATTCTGTACTGCTGGAGTCAGCGAAAATTTTCTGTAAAGGACCAGATAGTAAATATTTTTAGCTTCACAGACCATACCATGTGTGTTGCTGTGTCTCGATAAAATGTTATTTATGGACACTGAAATTTTGAATTCCATATAATTTTCATATGTCACAGAATCTTCTTTTTTCAACCACTTAAAAATAAAAGACTCATTCTTGTGGGCTGTGCAAAACTAGTTGGCTAGTCAGATGGGGCTTGGGGGCTGGAGGTTGCTGATACCCTGTTGTCATGAAGAGTAACATTAAGTCCTTCAATCAGAATGTTTATTTCAAGACAGAGAAAGCAGCAGTGGAACCAAACATCACTTCAAATATGTTACAAGTGAAAGCTAAACCAGCCTTCAGTTCAGTTCAGTTCAGTCGCTCAGTCGTGTCCGACTCTTTGCGACCCGATGAATTGCAGCACACCAGGCCTCCTTGTTCATCACCATCTCCTGGAATTCACTCAGACTCGCGTCCATCGAGTCCGTGATGCCATCCAGCCATCTCATCCTCTGTCGTCCCCTTCTCCTCCTGCCCCCAATCCCTCCCAGCATCAAAGTCTTTTCCAATGGGTCAACTCTTCACATGAGGTGGCCAAAGTACTGGACTTTCAGCTTCAGCATCATTCCTTCCAAAGAAATCCCAGGGTTGATCTCCTTCAGAATGGACTGGTTGGATCTCCTTGCAGTCCAAGGGACTCTCAAGAGTCTTCTCCAACACCACAGTTCAAAAGCATCAGTTCTTCGGTGCTCAGCCTTCTTCACAGTCCAACTCTCACATCCATACATGACCACAGGAAAAACCATAGCCTTGACTAGACGGACTTTAGTGGGCAAAGTAATGTCTCTGCTTTTGAATATACTATCTAGGTTGGTCATAATTTTTCTTCAAAGGACTAAGCATCTTCTAATTTCATGGCTGCAGTCACCATCTGCAGTGATTTTGGAGCCCAAAAATAAAAAGTCTGACACTGTTTCCACTGTTTCCCCACCTTAGGAGGACTTAATTAGATGTGTAGTAAAACAACTGCAAATCTGGCCTAAGTGAGTGATGCTGGTCGATTCACCTCCTCCCCCAGGTCAGTGTCTAGGGGACATTATTCAGCTATGTTTCACTTCTGCCTCCTTATCAGAGTGGTATTGTATTTTCTTGTTCCTTGAAGAACTTCTAGCCATTATTCTTTATGTGGGATCTGATTTTCCTTAAAAAGAAAAAAGTCTCATTGAGGTTGGAAAATGTCACATAGAACAAAGAGTCAGGATGGTGCTGGACCCGAAAATCACAGTCCTGCTCCCCATCCTCCCGCCAAAGCCTAACCCCATAGTCAAGCTCCTAGTAGCGAGTCACATATTAAAAAAAGAAAAGAGGAAGCAATCAAATAAATTGAAATCCTCAGAGGTATGGTTGGAGGCATTGAAGTTTTGTTCTTTCTGGATGAACAGTCAGAGGCGAAGGAGTCTGGTGCTAGAGCTTCAAGCTCTAGCTCCTGTTCTGGGAGTACCTCCTGGCAGGGAGTGGGGGCAGGGGAGGGGCTGGGTCTATAGATGAGGACATTACAGGTGCACCATTGTTCAAAAGCCAGTCTTTCTTGTACGAGACTGATCTCTTGGGTTTGTGAGCTGGAGAGAGAGCTGCTGTAAACTCCAAAGACACATAGGCTCCAATAACAATGCAATAACAAAGGCAAGTATCAGCTTTTCCTGAATTATGAGCTAGGCTCCATGCTAAATGGCTCACATATATCAGCTCCCTGAAGCTAAGAAGTTAGATATGGTTATTGTCCCTACATGATGCCTGAGGAAATTGAGACTCTGAGACTGGCATGGGTGACTGTCTTAGCTTGGCTTCTCCCAGAAGCAGATCCTAAGGAGTCGTGAGTGAGTCATTTATTAAAGACGTGTTCCCAGGGATGATGGGTGGGGAGAAGGCAGGCAAGGAGCCATTTCAGGCTAGGTCCAGCCTCAGCCTGATCCTGCAGGGGAGGAGGTACTCCAGAGTGTAAGGTATGCCTCAGAGGTCATCCTCCTTCAAGACAAACACTGCCTGGTTTGGTACTTTTGCGACCAGTCCAGTCCTGGCTAACAGCTGCCCTAAGGAGGATGCAAGAGCAGCTCTAGCAGCTGGAGGACGGTCTTCCTGAGATCACAGGCAGAGCTGTACTTAGAGGAAGGGGAAGGGCACACAGGGCAATGATGGAAGAACTGGGGTTCAGAGTCCTGGTGTCAAACCCTAGAGCCCCAGAGCTTCCACACCAAGCGTGAGGCCCTGTCTCTTATACACATCTAGATGTGTATAAGAGACAGCACTAGAGGTCCAGTGTGTTTGAGACTCTGTGCTCCCACAATAGGGCACAGGTTCAATCCCTGGTCGGGAATTGAGATCACACATGGTGCATGGTGTGGCCAAAAAAAAATTTTTTTTTAATTTTTTTTAATTATTCAATAGATAAATAAGTCACCTTCCAGACACATTTGGAGTGAAACCAAATCTCATACTTAGGTGTCAGTTTAGATGCTATGCTGGAAATCCCCACATCCTTCAGAATTGTTGGGCTTTCATTTGAGTCCCAAATGGTAGTTTTATGTCGCTTATAGGTAAATCATATACCATTAAAACTTTTCAGAAAAACTGGAAAATGTCCAAATGTAGCATACAAGTTGCTAGTTGGGGACTCAGGACCTTGACACCACCACCATTTCCTACCCATAGCCCCAGTAGAATCAACGATGCTACAAGTCCCAGAACCTCACAGGCCAGGGACTTGCTGCCAATGAATTCCTTGAGAAAGCAGATGGACCTGAAGGTCTAGGTCCTTCAACTGTTCTCATTTCTTTCCCAAACCCCTTGTTTCACCCCCAGAGGACTCTGAAAGTGTCCCATGTGTCCCATGTGGGATTGGAGAGGTGCTGCTGGAGCGTGCGCGGCGGCTCGGGCTGGGCTTCCTTAAGTGGGAGGCGCGGGTGCTGCCGCTGGGTGGTGTGTCAGCGTCCCGAGGCCAGGCTTGTTGGGCTTCTGTTTGTGAACTGACGGACGGATTAGTCTGTTAGGATTATATTAATGTCATGTTTCTGTGTAGACTATAACAGACTGTAGATCATCTTTCCTAAACACTTGAGGAAGTGTTTTTTTTATTATAATTACCATATTTTCTGAAGCTGGGAAAGATACGGTTTGGGAGAACCACATTGATCTCTTCAGAAGCTCGTCTAGGAGTGGCTGTCTGCCTCTGATGGCAAGAATATCTAACTTCTTTCCTCCCTTTCTTTTCTTCCACAGAAAGTGACCAATCAACTCTTGGGGAGAAAAGTTCCTTGGGACTGAAATNCATTTCCTCCTTCAGGGGATCTTCCCAACCTAGGTATTGAACCTAAGTCTCCTGCATCTCCTGTGTCTCCAGCATTGGCAGGCAGATTTTTTCTTTCTTTCTTTCTTTCTTTTTTTTTTTTTTTACTACTGAGCCACCTAGGAAGTCTGATAGTAAAGTGGTGGAGAGACCTTATTTGGATTTTGCTGTTTTTTGCCAAAACAAAATAAGAAGTTGAGACAGTGCATCAGTTACCCCACTTTTCCTTTTCATCTAACAATGTGGGAAACGTGGACTCTCACACTACATGGTCTGTAAAAGGCCCAAGAATATACTTTGAATTTTTCCCGTGGCTGAGAGCGATGTTTCTCCCTTGGAATATGCATCTTCTAAGATACAGTGAACAAAGGGTTCCGGGGTCAAAAGCGTTGGGAAACATATGTACTCTGGTCCACTCTGGGAGCACAGTACAGGTGCTGCCAAGTCCTGTAGCAATGAAACAGCAGCTCATTCCGCTTCACCCAGTGCCCCTTTGCTTTTTGGTCACACTCACTAGCCTGCTATTGCCATATTTCAGAAAAACTTTGGGCACTGGCTGAAGCCACTGTTCTCAGTTCATAAGAATGCATATACCCTTGTTTGGCTTGTTAGTGGCATCGTGCCTAGCAAGAGGCTGATCGGAAACAGGAGATGAGGGTAGGCTCCAGAAGGTCTCAGTTTGGGCAAAGGTGAGGAGGACCCCAGGGGCCAGAAAGGTTTGAGAGGCCTTGTCCCTGCCACTGGGGCGGCTGGGTGACCGCCTCTGTTGTTGTTTCTCACTCCCAGGCACTTTCCTTGCAGCCTGTGCATGGTGGTTAATGAGCCGTTCAGTTCCGTTGACTTGCAAGGCCTCCCGTACTCAGCTTAACACCGGCTGTGCTTGATTGATGGTGGCCCTGCGGCCACAGGGGACCACAAGTCAGAACCGGGACAATCAATTAGTTCCAGGCCCCAGGGAAACCTCCCCCCTTCTTTTCTGCTTGAAATAGAAGAGGAGGGGATGGAAGTTTCTGCTCTGTCTCACACTTTCTTCCCACGTCAACACTATCCCAGGGCTAAATGTCAGATCCCGGCTGGAAATATATAATGTTTATTGGTTGTTTATGTCATGCAGTGTGTTAAGTATTTTACCTGTTTTTAATCCTGATCACAGCCCTCTGAAGTGAGAGCAATTATTATCCCAATTTTATAATCACGAGAAACCGAGGCTGTGACAGTTGACATCACGGCCCAGCCAGGTCACAAGGCTGGTCTAAGTAACATAACCTGGGACTGAAATTCAGGTGCTGTGGGAGACTTTCACTTTCTGGAACCTCAGTTTCCCCATCTTATGGGGGAAGTAGTTATGTTCTTCCACGTAAGCCACAATTATGCCCACTTCACAACAGTTATGCCTATGACATGAAAATGGAGGCTCAGGGAAGCTAAGCGACTTACCCAAGGCCACGCAGCTTGCGNTCTCTCTCTCTATATATATATATATATATTAATTTTTTTCCTCTCCAATGTTTAACGGTTAAACCTAGAATGGCTCCATTTATTTCCGTTTCAACCTTTCTGCATTTTCCAGTGCTAACCAGAAGATGTCAGTCTTACAACTCAAATTGATTCTTTGGCCCTCTCCCAACTAGCCTCAATACAAGTCAACTTAAGATCCCAGGGCAAAGACCCCTGAAGTCCCCTAAAAATTCAAATAATAGACATACAATTTTATGTACTAGGATTTCCTTTTTAGTATTTAAATACATCTTGTCTATTTGGGATTTACATATATGTAATTGGTTCGCAATTTCTATTCATAGACCTTTTCTAAATAGCTGAAACCAAACAGTGTTGAGACTAAAGAATCATAGAACTGTGAAGTTTGAAGGGCCTTAGAATTTTCTACCCTGTCTACATGAATTTCTTTAATTCAAGAATGAAATGTGATTTCTTAGTACAAATTTATTTTCCTATTCATACATTCATTTATGCATCAAAATTTTAATAGAACATATTCTATATGCTTGGCAATGGGATAACTGCTAAGGATACAAATGTAAACAAGATGAAGTAGACACAATCCTTGTCCTCTGTTATGGGTTGAATTGTGCCCCTCCGCCCCCCAAGAAAGGGGGGTGTAGTTCCCCAGTACTTTAGAATGTGGACTTATTTGGAAATAGATTCATTGCAGACACAACAATTAAGAAGATGAGGTCATACTGAAGTAGGGTGGGTGCTTAATGCAATATGACTGCTGTCCTTTTATAAGAAAAGGAGAGAGAGAGACAGGGAAAAGATGGTCACGTGGCAACAGAGGATGAGATTAAAATGATGCATCTTCAAGTCATGGAATGTAAAGGGTTTCTTTTTTTTGTTGTTATTATTTTATTTTTAAATTGGAGGGTATTTTTTTTTACAATGTTGTGTTGGTTTCTGCTGTACAACAATGTGAATCAGCCATTATATATATAGATAGATAGATAGATATTTATATTTATATCTATCTATATATATATATGGTATCTCAGCTGATAAAGAGTCCACCCGAGGCCCCAGTTTGATTCCTGAGCCAGGAAGATCCACTGGAGAAGGGATAGGCTACTCACTTCTGTATTCTTGGGCTTCCCTGGTGGCTCAGCTGGTAAAGAATCCACCTGCAGTGTGGGAGACCTGGGTTTGATCTTTGCATTGGGAAGATCTTCCCTGGAGGAGGGAATGGCTACTCACTCCAGTATTCTGGCTTGGAATATTCCATGGACTATATAGTCCATGGGGTCGCAAAGAGTCGGACACAATTGAGCGACTTTCACTTTTTAATAAGTCCCCCCTCCTTCTTGAGGCTCCCTCCCAATCGCCATCCCAGATAATCACAGAGTGCTGGGGTGGGCTCCCTGTGTTATACACCAGCTTTCCACTGTTGGTTTTTTCAGTGTCTAAGTTGTGTCTGGTTCTTTGTGACCCCTTGAACTGCAGCATGCCAAGATTCCCTGTCCATCACCATCTCCTAGAGTTTGCTCAAACTCATGTCCACTGAGTCAGTGATACCATCCAACCATCTCATCATGTTGCCTCCTTCTCCTCTTGCCCTCAGTCTTTCCCAGCATCAGGGTCTTTTCCAATGAGTCGGATCTTCGCATCAGGTGGCCAGAATATTGCAACTTCAGTTTCAGCATTAGTCCTTCAAATGAATTTTCAGGGCTGATATCCTTTAGGATTGACTGGTTTGATCTCCCTGCTGTCCAA
>SJYV01020155.1:0-10446 GCA_006410875.1 Neotragus pygmaeus
ACAGCGGCTCCCTGAGCAGCAAGTCCTCCTGGCTTCTCCCCACATTGGAGGGCTCATGGCTCCGTCTCGGATGAGTCCTGGAGCATCTCCTGGATCGCACCTTTGGCGGGATGGCTGGAAGCGGCCCTGCAGTGGGACTGTAAGAGGTGGGTACCTTAGTTGTCCTGACTGGTGTGAGCAGCTGTTTCTCTCCCATTGGAGTTGACTGCTTCTAGAGCCTTCTGAAGCATGGAAGTCAGCCTTCATCCTGTCTCTGTCTCGGCTGGTGGAGGGAGCGTCTTCCTAGTTTTCTGATTTCTGCTCTCATCCGCTGTTAGCTGTTTCAAGTGCCAGGTGTTGACAGTTCAGCAGCAATCACTTCCCTGGTTTGTTTTCATCGCAATACGTGCTGATAATGAAAATGACCGAAGCCGTCCCCAACCGTCGCCTCGTCAGGGTGCAGGTATTGAAGTAAAGCACCTCTGGTTCTCTCTGGCTTCCTTCCTCCGTTTGTGAAACCGAGGCAGCAACTCTTTGCAGGGTTGTTATGAGGCTGAAGACAGCTTGCCCTGTTGACAGAGCGGACATGGGCCCGTGTGATGTCAAAATCGATGGCTTCTCCCCTCCGTCTTTGGTTCGCAGAGATGTCACCCTTGGGAATTTTCAAACTTGGTCAACTTCAGACCTAACTACTGTGTGATTCCACTTCCTTTCCCTGAGTTCTGCTGTTCGCATTTCCAAGAAATCGAGACTTAGCAGTGAGCTGACGTTCTCTTAATCCAGCTTTCCAAGTCAGACACGGGAAAGGATGGTGCAGACACCCGTGGATTTGAGAGGGAGTGTGAGTTTCGTCTTTTTGAAAATGTTAGCCATTTTCACCATGCTGTCACTGCCTATTTCAGAATGAGGAGGGGAGAAACTTTATTTATGGAGCATCCACCATCCGGGGCTGTGAAGGATAATGAAGAGACTTCTGTCTGTGGGACAATTCGTGCCAACTTTCTGCCAGCGATGGAGAGGGTGAAGGTGTTGGCTGACAATTTTAGCGGGAACTTATGCAACGTGGCTCAGACGATCCACACACACCAGGAGTCCTGCTCGCCCCTGACGGAGTGTGGCTGTCAGCGCCCCTGCCCGACGAGTGTGCTCCTGGGTGGCCTTTATGAACGTGACAGGCTATAAATACACTGTCCACGGGCACTTTTGCCAGCATGTCAGGACACAGGCTCACAACTTTAAGAAATTTTCAAGGAAATTCATCCTTGAAAAGTCAGATGTCTGTTTTTCCTGTGTTGGCTTTTGCAACCCAGTATAATTCCTGTTCCTTAAAGTACTATGTTGACAGATTGTTTAGCTGGTGTAAAACATTTTCTTTACAATAATATTTAGTACTATTAATATTATGAAAATAATATTTAAAATTAAATATTATTAAAATTATTTAAATTTTATCCATGAAGCTTGTGTCAAAGTAGGGACATACTTCTCCAGCTGCCATGATGAGCCACCCCTCTCCTCTCTCCCGCTGGTGAGAAGGTCCCTAACGAAAGGGTCCTCCCAGGTCCCAGGGACCAATGACAGCACACTTCACCGGCTAAAGCTGCCCCACCCCAGCCACGTAGAAGGACCTGTCAGTCTGCGACGCCTCGGTCTGGCGACCTATCCGAACCCCCGTCCATCTAGCCTGACCATCCCTCGCAACGAACGTATAAAAGCCACCCCCAACACGGTCCAGGCTCGGACTTCCTCGACCTGCTTCGTTCGGGTCCAGGAACCCCGCCTGGGAGTACTTCCCATTAAAGCCTGTTAGACACTCTTTTCAGTGTCCTGGTCATCTTTACCTAACATTTGGCGCCCAACGTGGGGCCCGAGGCTAGGGCCCATCCCACGACAAGTGGGATTTGTGGGCCCCCTCGGGCCTGGCCCACGCCAGACCAGGTCACCCCGTCACCCCTCCGGGACCATCCAACCGCCTGGCAGGATACGGGGTCGGGTTCTGGGGGCTGTTGCTCCCATGGCGATTATGCCTAGGGTGTCTTGGTGCCTTTAAATCATGGCCGCGTCCGGACCCCTCCTCCGCAGGCCAGGCCTGGTGTTCCTCGGCGCCAGTCAACTTGGAGACGTCCGTCTTGGCTTAGTGGCCCTCTTATTGCTGGGTTGACGGCCCGTTCAGGGATGCCTGACTGGACCACTCTCAGCCCCGCTAACGATTGGTCCAGGACCTTCATCTCATATTCGCCATGGGGGCGGCTGACTCCAAGGCCGACCAACCCTGATCTACACCGCTAAAATGTTTACTCGCCAACCTCAGAACTCTACATATCTCTGGAAAAATTCACTCCAAACGCTTAACCTTCCTTCGTTCTGAGGCATGGCCCCAATATTCTTTAGATAATGGCTCACAATGGCTGCCAACTAGAACTTTCGATTCTAACATCCTCTGTGACTTAGATATCNTGGAAAAATTCACTCCAAACGCTTAACCTTCCTTCGTTCTGAGGCATGGCCCCAATATTCTTTAGATAATGGCTCACAATGGCTGCCAACTAGAACTTTCGATTCTAACATCCTCTGTGACTTAGATATCTACTGCCAGAAGACGGGAAAATGGTCTGAGGTACCCTACGTACAGACTTTCTGGCTGTTGTGCTCCCATCCCACCCTATGTACCCGCTGTTCTCCTTCAGAAATTCTCCTAACCATGGCCCTTCCTACCCCTACACCCACTCCCCCTCTATCGCCCTCACCCACTCCCTCCATATCCACTCCTCCCTCATCGTCCTCACAGCCCAGCCTTCCTGTGACTAAGCCGCCTCTATATCCACTCCTTCCTGCATGCCCTGCCTCACCAACCTCCCCACACCAACTTCCCCCTATCACCCTCACCAACTTCCTCCATGTCCACTCTTCCCTCATCGTCCTCACAGTCCAGCCCTCTTGTGACTACGCCTCTCGCCGCTCCCTTGGCTCTGCCTAGATATCCACCCCTTCCTCCATGCCCACCCCTTTCTGGCACACCAGTCAGCTCACACACAGGGTCGCAGACCACTCCCAATCTGCTGCCAGCTCCCCTGCTTCCTCTCCACCAGATGGCTGGCCTGGAGGGTCTCACCCATGTCCACGTGCCGTTTTCACTCCAAGACCTTGCCCATATCGAACAGCAGCTAGGCTGCTACTCGGCCAACCCCTCCAACGACATCAAAAACTTTACCCAGCTGTCTCGGTCTTACGCCCTCACCTAGGGAGACGTATTTGTCATCCTGGGGTCCACTACTACCCCAGAGGAAAGAAAGGCCATTTGGGCTGCAGCAAGAGTGGAAACAGACCAGAGACATCTAGCCAACCCAGCAGACTCTGCCCAGCCACGCGGAGAGGCTGCTATTTCAGACATAGACCCAGCCTGGGACTATCAGGAGGGACAAAGAGGGAGAGCCAACATTCAGTACATGGTAAGATGCCTATTAGAAGGAATGGAGACCACCTCCCTCAAAACAGTAAACCTACTTAAACCAGATGAAGTGACCCAGGGCCCTGATGAGAACCCAGCAGCCTTTCTTAACAGACTGACGAGGCTCTCACCACCTATACCGGGATTGCCCCAGATTCTCCCACGGGGATCACCACCCTAGCCAACCGTTTCATAACCCAATTAGCTTCAGACATCAGAAAAAAACTCTCCAAGGCTGAGGATGGGCCTCAGACCCCACTCTGAGACCTGGTAAAAATGGTCTTTAAGGTTTATAACACCCAAGAGGAAGCCATCGAAGCCAGCCACAAGGCAAGGCTTAAACAAAAAGTCAAACTCCAGGCCGACCTCCTTGAGAGACACACCCAGGCACTGGTAGCAGCCCTGCGGCTGGCCGCGGGACAGAGGTGGGTCCCCAGAAGCCACCTCCGGGAGCCTGCTTCAGATGCGGTCTGAGGGCCACTGGGCCCGCCAATGCCCAGACCTCTGGCTCCTGGCAAAGCTGTGCCCTCGTTGCAAGCAGCCAGGATATTGGGCGAGTGATTGTCCCCTGGCGACTCAGGCCCCGGCCTTATCGGGCTGAGGTCTGGACTCCCAAAAGGACATTTCCTTCCCACATCCCACCTTGGAACTTCTCTCTGATGAGGATTGACGATGCCCAGACTTGGGGACCCCCATAACCCAAACCGAGCCCAGGGTAATGCTTCAAGTGGCAAATGAGTCTATCAATTTCTTGATGGATACGGGAGCTACTTACTTGGTTCTTTCCTCCTTCGGGGACACCTTGCATCCTTCCCAGGTCTTGGTGGTGGGTATAGATGGCACTTCTTCACAACCCTTGCAGACTGGGCCACAGCCCTGTCAGCTTGACCATTCTTGTTCACACACTGTTTACCAATAATCCCTTCATGCCCCACTCCCCTGCTGGGGCAGGACATTTTAGCTAAGCTTAGGGCCACCTTACCTACGTCTCTCATTTTCCCAATCTCTCACCTTGCCCCTACTCCTCCTTTGCTCCCCTGAGGCTCCAGTTGTCGACCCTAGCATCTGAGACACTAAAATCCCTCTGGTAGCAACCCATCACACCCTCAATCCTGATTAAACTACGTGATCCTTCCCACTTCCCAAGCCACCCTCAGTTCCCCATCTCTCAGACTCACCTACGCAGTCTTAAACCAATCATAGCCCATCTCTTAGGCCAAGGTCTCCTAGTCCCCACGACCTTGCCCTACAACACCCCCATTCTCCTCGTGCGGAAAATTTCTGGCAGCTACCGATTGGTCCAGGACCTTCGACTGATAAACGAGGCCATGATCCCTGCTCATCTGATTGTCCCCAATCCTTATATCTTGCTTTCTGACATCCCTAGCAGTATGACTCACTTTACTGTCATAGACCTCAAAGATGCCCTTTTCACTATTCCCTTACACCCAGACTGCCAGTTTCTCTTTGCTTTCACATGGACCGACCCAGAAACCCGACAGTCCTCCCAGCTAACATGGACAGTCCTCCCCCAAGGGTTTAGAGACAGCCCCCATTTTTTTTGGCCAGGCTCTGGCCCGGGATCTGGCTACATGCCCTCTGGCCCCTAGTGTCCTCTTACAGTGTGTGGATGACCTTCTGCTCTGCAGCCCCTCACAGCTCTCTCTCAGACACACACCACTACTCTTCTTAACTTCCTTAGCTCTAAAGGATACCAAGCATCTCAACAAAAGGCCCAACTCACCCAGACCTCTGTAACTTACCTAGGTCTAAAGATTACCCCAACAACCAAGGCCCTAACTACTGACAGACTCAGCCTTCTCTGAGACCTCTGCCCTCCTTCCACTGGGGAACAAATCTTGTCCTTTTTGGGGTTAAAAGGATTCTTCCAGCACTGGGTCCCCAACTATGCTTCACTGGCTAAACCCCTCTACACAGCTGCAAAAGACACCCCTACTGGACCGCTCTCTTCAGAAACAGAGTCCAGAAGGCTTTCCACAGCCTCCGCTCAGCTTTGCTGTCCTCCTCCCCGCTCTTCCTGCCCAATCCCAATCTCCCCTATCATCTGTACACTGATGAAAAAGGGGGCATAGCCTTTGGAGCCCTCACACAGCCTGCGGGACTTGAAATGCTGCCAGTGGCATTTATCTCCAAACAGTTAGACCCCACCACCCGGGGATGCTTCCCCTGCCTATGCGCCCTGGCAGCAGCAGCTTCTCTATATGCAGATGCAAAAAAAACTAATTTTAGATCAACCCCTAACTATATTCTCACCACACCACCTGGCTGACCTCCTGGTTTCCAAATTCCTGTCAGACCTTAGCGACTCTTGGCTCCAACAATTCCAGCCTATCTTTCTGGATAACCCCCAGGTTACTTTTGGCTGCAGCTCCCAGCTAAACCCCCTATCCTCTCTCTCCTCGCTTCCAACCTATCCTTCAGGCAAAGACACAGGACCTCACTCATGCATAGAGGTCCTAGACACTCTCACCCAACTTCCCCCAAACCTTTTTGCTACTCCACTACAAAACCCAGACCTCATACTATTTGTAGGTGGCAGTTCAAAATGAGACCCTAATGGTCGCCGGGCTGCTGCATATGCAGCTGTGACCACCAATGACATCCTCAAGGCTTGCCCGCTGCTGGAGGGAACCACCTCCCAAAAGGCAGAACTAATAGCACTCACTAGAGCCTTACACCTTGCAACGGGAAAACGGGTTAACATCTATACTGACTCCAAATATGCCTTTTTGATTGCACATTCACATTCAGCTATTTGGACAGAGGGGTTTCCTCACCACCAAGGGATCACCCATCTCTTATGACCCCCTAATCGCCAAGCTCCTGGAGGCCATCTCACAGTCCACTCAGGTAGCCATCCTACACTGCAAAGGACATCAGACGACTCACGACACTGTTTCCCTGGGCAACAATAAGGCTGACCAGGCGGCCCGACAGATAGCCTTATAGCAGGGGCCTCTGCCTATACTATTTCTTAAGACCTCCCTTACACCTAACTACTCAAAGGCCAAAGTGGAGGCCCTCCTCTCACAGGAGAGCACTTCCAAACACCCCTCGGGATGGATCACGCTCCACGACAAACTAGTCCTACCCGAAAAACAGACAATGTCCATTATCACCCAGATCCATGACTCTTTACACATTGGGCCCCACACACTTCTGACCTTTCTTAGCCCTCTCTTTTCCCCGTTACACCTCCGACCTACCATTCAGGTGTTATGCCCGAAGTCCGAGTCCCCAAAACTGAGAGAATAAGATGTCCACAGCAATGCAAAAGCAAAAAAGGGGTTTTATTGCTAGCTCGAGTTAGGGCTCCTGTCTCATCCAGCGCAGTGGAATCGACGAGAGCCCTGAGCTCTGAATCATGGCTACTTTTATCCAGGTGGTTCTTAGTACAGCTGATGGTAATAATTGGCTGAGCCGTATGCACGCACAGTTTTCAAATCACACAAATCACAAAATCTCATTGGTCAAATTACACAAATCACAAAATCTCATTGGCTCAAGTTTGAATCAAAATCCAATTCTGATTGACTTGTGTTTGGCACGAGCGGGACTTTCCAAGGGTGTGGTTTCCCGGAGTCATGACTCGGGTTTTATAAGAATCTGAATCTTAGGCTTCATATAGCTTGTTGAGCCTGTCATGGCTCCGGTCTGGCTCTAACACAGGCAGTCCATCATCACTGCCTAATCTGTGCCAAGACCTCTCCTCAAGGAGGACTCAGGCCGCCACACACACACACAAAACTCACCAGCTGAGGGGACATCTGCTGGGACAGGATTGGCAGATAGACTTTACTCATATGCCTAGACATTGGACCTTCCCGTATATGCTGACCTCTGTCATCAGGCAAGGTAGAATGGGCTAACAGCATCCTCAAGGCTCATCTGGCCAGGTTAATGGCAGAACTTTGTCTCTCCTGGGTCGATCTCCTGCCAGCAGCCCTGACCTGCATACGGACAACTCTTCATGCCAAGACAGGTTTGACATCTTTTGTAGGCCATATCTACCGACCAACCTTCCGGATCCCCCAACCCCTACTCTGGGGACTTATTTGCCCTATTTCAACCTCCTGAGGCTCCTAATCAGAGAACACACTGACTGTGTCTTCCCTCAACCTGTCAGAGACCATAACCAGGCGATCCCGTCCCCCGCTTTGGTACCAGGAGATCAGGTCCTCCTAAAAACCCTGACGCCTAAACCCCTTCAGCCCCGGTGGACTGGGACTTTCATGATGGTCCTCACCACCCCTACAGCAGCCAAACTGTGGGGACACAAGTCCTGGTACCACATCACACGGCTCAAGCGGGCTCCACTACACGGCCACAACCCCCTAAAGAAGGTTTGCCTCCTCCCAAACCCCTAAAGACTTACACCTCTAAAATCTCAGGACCTACCAAGATCACCATTACTACTAAGACACCCCTGCCTCCTGCCGGTGAGTGACATGCCCCATCCAACGCTTGTCTGGCCTCATCTGCTGTGGCTGTTTCCAATCACAACTCTGGCTATATTCTTCACCATTAGATGGCTGTCACGGCCCCCCAGGACTGTCCGCTCACACTTCGACTTTTACTGGCCCTTGCTCACCTTATTATCTGTTCACTACTCCTGGGGTGCTATTCCTTTGGGGCGGNAACTCTGGCTATATTCTTCACCATTAGATGGCTGTCACGGCCCCCCAGGACTGTCCGCTCACACTTCGACTTTTACTGGCCCTTGCTCACCTTATTATCTGTTCACTACTCCTGGGGTGCTATTCCTTTGGGGCGGCCTGACCTGGCCATATGTCTCTCACCCTAGCCTGCCTTGAAGACTTTATCTTGACCCTACTCCTGGACCTTTGGCTGGCTACCCCAATTACTGACTGACTCCTTCATTCAGACAATTTCTGATCTGCACTTACAGGGGACCTTCCTCCTATTTACAAAATCTCAAATTGACTTCTTCTCTTTTATCACTCTCCTAATATCATAGCTAAACATACTCTTGCCACTATTCCTCCTGGCCATGATAACACAGGCAGGACAACCTACGCCTTGCCCCCAAGGGCTGCACTGAATGAGACCGCTGGGGAACTGGGTTCATAGCCTACACTTATGTCCACTGAGACTGTTATGCCTCACGCGCCCAGCTGTGCTCCCATGGGAGTAAATGGTATTGGACGGCCAAGAGCATTGAAACTGCCACAGTTGCCAAATCAAACTGCCAAATCAAGCTCAGCCTCTAACTGCTATAAAGCTAGGGACAAAGATCTCTGTTTTACCTGCAAATCCACTACAGAATGACAGATGGGAAGGGGGCCCAAGATCAGAGGCAAGAACAAGTCCAACATAAGGTCCAAGAGGACCTCATAAAGTTGGCAGCTGAAGCCTCTGATCCACACCATGAGCCCAACAAACTCCTAGACCAGGTTCATCAGGCACTCAAACCCCTGGATTTTTTATCCCAAATTTTTACCAGTCTCAACAACCTATCAGACCCTGACTGAAACCTCACCAAACCTCTCGTGTTGGCTCTGTCTCCTCTTGAGACCCCGACTGTTCCTTGCCCAACCGATCCCCAGGAAATGGATAGAGGCCCAAAATCTCACTCAAAATGCCACAGAAGTAACCTTGTCAATGGGGCCCTTGACCACTGAGATACTCTACCTCCCAGCCAATGCCTCTTGTGTTCTAGCCAACGGCACCTCGTTAACCACAGTGGCCTGTGATGGCTCAAGACGAGACCCTCTATCCCCAAACCACCTTATCAAAATGCTCCCCACCCAACTGGACTCAGCCCTGCACCCCAGTCTTCCTCACTCCCTCCCTGACCATTCTGACACCAGAGGCGACGGAAGACCGGACCCAGCCCAACCCGCCGCCAGCGGAGGACATGGGCTGCAGCTCCCCCGCTCCTCAGGGGAGGTTTATGCACGGCCTTAGGACTGGGGGTGGGAGGACTGGGATCAGCCCCGCACTTCCACTATAAGCTGTCCGCAGCCCTTAATCGCGACCTGGACGAGGTGGCAGACTCCCTAACGACGTTACAGACCCAGGTAACCTCTCTGGCAGCAGTGACTCTCCAAAATCGAAGGGCCCTGGACCTGCTAACGGCTGAGAAAGGGGGAACCTGTCAATTCCTAAGGCAAGACTGTTGTTTTCTCGTTAATGCCTCGGGGATGGTCCAGAACAAGGTCTGAGAGCTGAGAGAGAGCATCAGACTTGGACAGGCCAAGTCAGACGGTTTCGATTTCTTGGGATGGTGGAAGTCATCTTGGGCAAAATGGCTTCTCCCGCTTCTTGGGCCCCTAGCAGCCTTGCTCTTCATCCTGTCGATAGGGCCTTGTATTTTTCAGATCATCCTCTGGAGGGTCAGGAAGCTGACCCAGACTGCTACTGGACAGATGTTGATGGTGGCCGCATACTCCAAACTCCTGTCCAGAGACCCTGAGGCCCCCTAAATGTCACCAGGATCCGGCCACGACCCTCACCCCAATGATGCCCCAGTTCAACAGGAAGTAGTAAGAAGCAATAAGGGCGTCCCTTATCCTATCAAAAGGGTCAAAATGTAAGGCTGGACCCTGGGGCCATGATGAGCTGCCCTTCCTCTCTCCTGCCAGCGAGAAGGTCCCTAACGGAAGGATCCTCCCAGATCCTGGGGACCAATGACAGCACACTTCGCCGGCTAAAGTCACCCCACCCCAGCCACATAGAAGGACCTGTCAGCCCGTGACACCTTGGCCTGGTGACCTATCTGAACCCCCATCCATCTTGCCTGACCATCCCTCGCAACGAACCTAGAAAAGCCACCCCCAACATGGTCCCGGCACGGACTTCCTCAACCTGCCTCGTTCGGGTCTGGGAACCCTGCCGAGGAGTGCTTCCCATTAAAGCCTGTTAGACACTCTTTTCGGTGTCCTGGTCGTCTTTACCTAATAAGGGGAAACAGGAGAAATCAGGAGAAAATAAGTGAGAATTGTGTGTTTATGTGTATGTGTGTGTGTGTGTGTGTG
>SJYV01020157.1:0-23444 GCA_006410875.1 Neotragus pygmaeus
CCCCCTACCTCCCACCAGGGCTCCCCAGGGACAAGGGCTGGCCAGGGAAAGGAACCCGCGGAAGGTTCGGGAAAGGAGGGGCTGGGGCGGTGTGGATGGCCTGTTCCCCCGACACCGGGGTAGATGGTCTTCAGTGCCCCCCACCCTAGAGGAGGAGCACCTCGGTTTCCTCCTGATGTCTCTTTGTGAGAGACTTGGGGGGTCGCCGAGGGCTGCCCCGGCGTGTGGAGGACTAACCCTTTTATGGCGGGAGTGGCCAGCGGACTCTACAGGCTCTCGGGGTCGGGGGCTGCTGGAAGGATCCTGCAGGGAGAGGCTTCGATGGATACCTGGTTCCCCATGTCCCTCCAGGGAGGGACTTCCCTCTCCCCACCCCGACCCCCGGGAGCCTGCCTGCCTCGGTTCTCCCCCTGCCCGCCAGCTCAGAGCCTCTGAAGACTCCCAACTAGGGCCGCCACTTTGTGTTAGGGGTCCTAGTCCCCCTGGTCTGCTTTTCTAATCTCTGGGTTCCGAAGGCTCATGAAGGGGTCCCTCAGGCCGTCCCAGAGCACTGGGCGCCACTTCTTTCTTTCCTAGAATTTCTGTGGGGCGTCAGGGCGCAGAGGTGGGCCTCTTGGCGGCAGAACGCCCACCAATGCTGGCTGCCCCTTCTCCTTGGCCTGGCAGGACCGTGGCCGCTCGAGGGAACTCCCAACCGGCTCCGCCCTGCTGCTTTTCCTCCGAAGCAGCAGGTGGCGCCATCTCGCTTGAGGAGCTGCTCCCTCCAGTGTTCCTCTCGCTGCTCCCCGCCCAGGGTTATTCACCTCCATCCCCGGGTCAAGACTTGCCCTCTCCTCAGGGACCCTCTTGCTTTGGATGAGAGGGCTCTTGGGTTTTCTGGCTGCTTCCTGCTCAGCTGTCCCCTCCATCCGCAGCCTGGGGTGGGAAGGGGCAGGTAGAGAGTGCCCGCAGTTTTCCTCTGCTTTTCCACGCACTGGTTTGCACACCCCTCGTGTGTGGAGCTAGACTGTGCCTTAGCTCCTGAATCCTGGCTCATAACGTCCTCGACCCCTTCCTTCAGCCCACGTGGAACAGCCAACTCTGGTGGGGCCCTGGTGAGGGGTCCCCAGCTGCCCACACTCAGGGTCAGGCAAGGGGCCAGGGAGCTAACACCCCCTGGGCCAGCTGCTGAGTCCTGGAGGCATCTGCCAAGTGCTTCCCCGGGGCCCTTCCATGTCGTGGTGTTGTCCCTGTGGGTTGATGAAGTGGGGGATGGACGGGGCTGTGATTATGGAGGAATCCACCATCTGCTCCCACCCACCTCGATGTCTCATTAAATTTCTGACACTCTGTCCTTTGGGGCCCTGGGAGGAATGAGAGTGGAGTAGCCCCTTTTCCAAAGTGTATGGGGACTGCCTAAGGGCTCTCCCTGCCAAAACTCAGCAGTGAACGTCCCAGCAAGGGCCCACAGATCTGCCTCCATCCCCTGTGTCTTCCTTCTCCCACCCTGGGCTCAGGTTCAGTCTTTCCTGTTTTTAGGAGCAGACAGACCAGAGCCACCAGTTATTCGGGAAACTTCTTAGGTTTCCTTCATGCAGAACCGCGTTCTTTTCCTTTCCCAGCTTCAGCATTTGGACAGGTAGAGTGTCTTGGGCTCCTCTGACTTCCCTGAGAGGAAACCAAGGCACATAGAGTATGGGAGAGGGAGAGCATCATCCTCTCTATTCCTGGGTCTGCTGCTGACTCAGGCAGATCATGTAACTTCTCTGGGCTCAACTTTTCCTATCTGTAAAATGGGGTAATAATACTTACCTACTTCACAGGACTGTAAGACTTAGAAAGTTTTGGTTTAAAAAAGTCTTTTTGGCTTGGAAAGGGATCTAGGAGTTCAGGTATCAAAGTTGGAGGGAGTGTTCCAAGTCTATCCTGTCCTCTGTGTCCTATCCCTGTAGTGCACACACTCACACATATATACACACATTCTCACTCTCTTTTCTGTCTCCCTCTTCCCACCCCCGACCCTGCCCTTAGAATTATTTTAGCCTTCGTAATGTTAGAAACCTTGGCTCTGATGCTTAAAGCTTCTTGTCCATGGCTTTTGTTTGGTAGTTTTCCATAGAGGTGATTGGAACTGTAGAGAGGGACACTTTTGGTTCTTCCAAGGCCTGAGGACTCATGGCTACTGCCTTTTAATGAGCATGAGAGCTAAGGATGTTCAATTCAGTCCCCACAACAAAGACTGTCCTGTCCCAAGGCTGGGATTATACCCATGGTGAAGCTCTGGCATGAATTTGGAGTGGAAGATGTGTGGGCAAAGCCATCTTTCCAAGCAGACCCTCAGCGCTTGCAGGTCTCTGAGAGTGATCTTCAGGGGCTGGTGAGGGTGTTTTCAGGCTGTGTGGGCTAGAGAGAGCATTCACAATGTTGAACTTGGGAGCCCAGGACACATGTAGTTTCGCTGACACTAAAGTCAGGAGACCACGAACAAAGTCTTTCCCACTTCCCCTTCCTTGACCCCCAAGTAGGACCTGAGCATTCCAGGCCTTGGGATTCTCCTGGTGTAGGAGTTGTGCAGAAGGCAGCCAGAATGAGCCTGGAGAGGTCCAGGAGGACAGCTGGTGGAGTTCAGACTTTCACATCTGGCTGGCTGCCCACAGCTGGATGCAAAGGGAGGGTTGTAAGAGCAAGCTCCTGAGATGAGGGCAGATGAGGGTGTGCCTGTGTAGACTGAGCGTGTGGAAATGCATGGCTGTGGGGTGGGTGGGCCGTGCATGGGCATGTGGATGTGTGGAGGTGTGTATAAAGGCTGAGTGTGCCTGAGATTGGGGAGCTTCTATACATTTCAGAGCCATCTTTCCTGGTGGGGCACCTGGAGTCTGAGAAAGAATAAGCGACAGAGGGAGAGACCAGCTGTGCTCCCGGGCCCCATAAAACCATGATGCCATCTCACTGTCACAGCTGCCGTCAGAGTGTGGGGGAGAGGGGGTGCTAGGAGAGGGGACTTCTCTGGGGGAAATCCTACAGCTTGCTTGACGACTGTGTCCCAGGGAGTCCCTACCCTCCCACCTCCCACCTGATATTCAGTGCTTTCGACTATCTTATGCATGGTTTATCCCTCTGGCTTGGATAACAACAATACTCATAGTCAATTTCCTATATAACTATAGATCAAAACAATGCAGCACAAATGGGCCTTGTAGGGGGGAGTGCCTCTGGGAGGCGCAGATGTGCACACACCAAGCACTTACTTGTGTTCAAGCACAGAATGAATGTGAGCTGACTGACTGTCTTGCCTTGACAACATGTTTTGCTTTGTAGAATTTTATTTAGTTTTGCCTTGGATGAAATAAAAATTATGTTTAATAGAAACAGTTTGGGGTTTCTATTCTTGGCTAATTGGAAGTTGGGGTCCAGTTTTATTACTTGCCAGCTGAGCCTCAGTCTCCATGTGTCTGAAACATCCCCTGCCTTAGTGAGATACCAGATGTAAAAAGTCTAAGAATGTCTGCTGTATTCATAGGCATTCAAGTTATATTAGTGCTGATAGTACTTCTCCTTCCCTGAAGAAGGTGCAAAGATGGCCCTCTAATACTGGAATCGTTACCAGGGCCTTCCCTGTACTGATGACCTTGGCAATGATTCTGGTACCAGTCAATGTCATCACATTCCCTTACCCAGGTCTCTCCACCCCAGGTTAACATGTATATCCAGGTGAAATCTGTTTCAAATTACAAGGCCAACCTTAAAGAGGAGAAGCACAGGGCTTCCCTGGTAGCTCAGTGGTGAAGAATCCTCCTGCCATTGCAGGAGACATGGGTTCAATCCCTGATCTGGGAAGATCCCACAGGCCATGAAGCAACTAAGCCCGTGCACCTCAGCTGCTGAGCCTGGGCTCTAGAGCCCAGGAGCAGAACTACTGAGCCCATGTGCTGAAACTCCTGAAGCACACGTGCCCTGGAACCTTGCTCCACAAGAGAGGCCACTGCAACAGGTGAATGGATGAACAAACTGTCACATCCATACAGTGGAATATTCTTCAGTAATAAAAAGCTCCATACATGGTATAATATCTAGAGTAACTACTAAGTAACAGTAAATGAATGTATATATGAAAACAACCTGGTGTTTTTCTAGTTGTTTTGGAAATGACAGGATACTGACCATGTGACATCAACAAAAGCCAGAAATCTTGCTCAATTTTAATCTTTGAATTTGGAAAATAAAAAGAAGTTCTATATGCCAATATGGATGAATCTCAAGTGCTTTATGCTAAGAGAAAGGATTCAGACTCAAGAGGGCATCTATTATAAAGTTTCCTCTAAATGACACCCTGGAAGAAGCAAAGCTATTGGAACAGAAAATAGATCAATGGTTGCTAATGGCAATAAGTGGGGATGGGAAAGGCTACAAAGGGCAGGGGAGACTTTTGGGGGGTGATAGAGCCATGACTGCTTGCTTGCACACATTTGTCAGAACTGGCAGAACTCTATACCAAACATGGTAAAGTTTACTTTATGTAAATGACATCTTAAAAAATTACCAAAAACCAATGATGTCACTCTTTAGTTCAGAACTTTCCAGTTTGTCTTACTCACTCCTCGCAATTGCCCAGCAGGCTCTATTGTTCTTGTGGGTCCTGCCTCTTTGATATCTTCTTCTCCTGACGCTCCTGCTGACTCATCCCAGCCTAGTCTCACTGTTCTCCTTGTTGTTCCTCCAAGTATCAGTCTCCTTCTGTCTCAGGGCCTTTGCACATGCTGTTCTTCTAATAGAATGTTCTTCCCTAGATATCCACAGAAGTCATTCTCCTATTTTTCTTCTTCTTTTTTATTTTGACTGTTCTGGGTCTTCATTGCTGCTGGGTCTTTTCTCTAGTTGCAGGGAGCAGGGGCTGCTCTCGAGTTGTGGGGTGTGGTCTCCTCACTGCAGTGGCTTCTTTTGCCAAGGAGTTTGGGCTCTAGGTGTGTGGGCTTCAGCAGTTGCAGTTCCTGGCTCTGGAGCACAGGCTCAATGGTTGTGGCCCAGGGCTCAGTTGCTCTGTGGCACGTGGAGTCTTCCTGGATCAGGGATCGGACTCACGTCTCCTGCGTTGACAGGTAGATTCTTTACCACTGAGCTACCAGGGTATAGCCCCTCCTATTTCTTTTTATTTATTTATTTTTTTGGCTGTGTGGTTTGTGGAATCCTAGTTCCCTCAGGAATTAAACCTGGGGCCCCCACAGTGAGACTGGACTGTTCTAACTACTGGACAGCTAGGGAATTCCCTATTATTCTATTTCAGTCAGATCTCTGCTCAAAACCCATCTCTCAGAGAAGATTCCCCTGGCTATCTTATCTACAATCACATCTTCCACACTCAGATGCTGTCTACCTATCCTGCTTTATTTTTTTCAAAGCACTTCTCTCTAGCAGATGTATATTTGTTTACTTGTTTATTGTATATCTTCTCTAATTAGGACACAAACTCCATGGGAGCAGAGGCTGTGTCTATTGTCTGAGGAGAATTTAGACTTTCCCTGCTTTCTTTGAAGGAATAGGATTCTCAGAGGCTTGGTTGTGCCCAGAGGGAGGGCAGCCCTTTCGGGTTCAGAATGGATTGTGAGGTCAATTGTCTGGGTCCTTGATCTTGTCAGGCAGAGCATTTGTCCATGTCTTTCAGCTGGGCCACAGGAAGGACAGGGATCAAGGGCCCTGACTACTAAGAGAGTGGTCTGCAGACCTGCAGCATGAGTGTTGCCAGAGAGCTTGTTAGAGATGCAGAATTTCAGGCCTCATCCCCGAAGCACAGAATCAGAATTTGCACTGAAACAAGTTTCCCAGAAGATTTCTGTGCAAGTTCTAGTCCCTAGCCCAAACTCCATCCTTTTCTTGGGCACGGTCTGCGGGAGGGTGAGAAAAGCCAGGGTTTGTCCTGCCCTTGATCTCCTCTTCGTTTGGGTGTAAGATGGCCTTAATCAGTGAGTGTGAAGATCTGTGGGAGCAAGCAAGGGGGGCCTGGGGTCTGTGCAGTCATGACTAAGGCAAGTACTGATCTGGTTCCTGAGATTCTAGTCCCCTTCCCACAACATATTCACATCTCATTACAATCCTGAAAGGTAGGTAGAATTAATTCCCTTTTACCCGTGATAAAACCAAAGCACTGAGAAGGAAAAATAATTTTCCAAAGACATGTAACTATTAGCTGTGTGCCTGCTCAGCCGTGTCTGACTCTTTGTGACCCCATGGATTGTGGCCCTCCAGGCTTCTCTGTCCATGGGTTTCTCCAGGTAAGAATACTGGAGTGGGTTGCTATTCCCTTCTCCTGGGGATCTTCCAGACCCAGGGATTGAACCTGAGTCTCCTGCATTTCCTGCATTGCAGGTGGCTTCTTCACAGCTGAGTGACTGGGGAAGCCCCAGCCCTAAGAGGGAAGAGCTATTATTACTAGTCCCATTTTACAGATGAGGAAATAGAGACACAGGTATGATTATTGATAATTGTATAGAAAAGAATCTGAAAAGATACACGTTCAACTGAGGTCAGTGGTTGTCTCTGATGAGGGGAATTGGGGATTCAGCTGGGAATTGAAGGCAAAACTTTTCTTTTTTAAAGTAAAGCAACTATACCCCAATAAAAATTCAAAAATATGCTATAAAATTATATTTTTACTGAAGTGTAGTTGATTTGCAATGTCGTGGTACAGAGAAGGGATTCAATTATGTATATATGCACTCATTTTAAGATTTATTTTTTAGTTGAATGGTAATTGCTTTACAGAATTTTGTTGTTTTCTGTCAAACATCAACAAGAATCAGTCATAGGTACACCCATGTTCCCTCCCTCCTGAACCTCCCTCCCATCTCCCTCCCCATCCCACTCCTCTGGATTGTCACAGAGCCCCTGTTTGAGTTCCCTGAGTCATACAGCAAATTCCCACTGGCTGTCTATTTTACATATTGTATTGTAAGTTTCCATGTTACTCTCTCCATACATCTTACCCTCTCCCTCCTCCCCTCCCCCCATATCCATAGGTCTGTTCTTTATGTCTATTTCTCCATTGCCGCTCTGAAAATAATCAGTACCATTTTTCTAGCTTCCATATATATGTGTATTAGTATACGATATTTATATTTCCCTTTCTGATTTACTTCACTCTGTATAATAGGCTCTAGATTCATCCACCTCATTAGGATTGACTTAAATCCATTCCTTTTTATGGATGAATAATATTCCATTGTATATATGTACCACAGCTTCTTTATCCATTCACCTGTCGATGGACATCTAGATTGCTTCCATGTCTAACTATTGTAAATAGTGCTGCAATGAACATTGGGATACATGTGTCTTTTTCAGTTTTGGTTTCCTCAGGGTATACGCCTAGTTGTGCGATTGCTGGGTCATATGGTGGTTTTATTCCTAGTATTTTAAGGAATCTCCATACCTTCTTCCACAGTGGCTATATCAGTTTATATTCCCACCAGCAGTGCAAGAGGGTTCCCTTTTTTCCACACCCTTTCCAGCATTTATTGTTTGTAGACTTTTTGATGATGGCCATTCTGACTGGTTTGAGGTGGTATCTCATTATAGTTTTGATTATATGTGCACTGTTTTTAATATTCTTTTCTGTGATGGTTTATCACAGGATATTGAATATATTTGCCTGTGCTATACAGTAGGACTTCATTGTTTATCTATTCTATATATAATAGTTTCCATCTGCTAACCCCAACCTCCCACTCCATCCCTCCGCCACCTACCCACCGCCTTGGCAACCACAATTCTATTCTCTATGACTGTGTTTAACTCTTTACTTTAAACCTTTGGTGTTGGAATTTTTTATAACTATGTAATACATTCTTGAGCGTCCCTTGGACTGCAAGGAGATCCAACCAGTCCATCCTAAAGGAGATCAGTCCTGGGTGTTCATTGGAAGGATTGATGCTGAAGCTGAAACTCCAATACTTTGGCCACCTCGTGCAAAGAGTTGACTCACTGGAAAAGACCCTGATGCTGGGAGGGATCGAGGGCAGGAGGAGAAGGGGACAATAGAGGATGAGATGGCTGGATGGCATCACGGACTCGACGGACGTGAGTCTGAGTGAACTCCGGGAGTTGGTGATGGACAGGGAGGCCTGGCGAGCTGCGGTTCATGGGGTCGCAAAGAGTTGGACATGACTGAGCAACTGAACTGAACTGAATACATTCATAATACACACACACATACGCACAGAGTTTTGAGTCAGGTGTGCTTGCCTCTAAAATCCTTGTCTCTTCACTATGGTGTCATGCCCGTCTCTCCTTTCTACTTCCCGTTCTGTCCCCGCTCCCACTGTTCTCTACACACAGGGCTTCTTCCTACTGCTCCCTTTGGGCCTGCTCTTCCCTCTAGCCACGCTCTCCTCCTGCGGTGGGTACAGTCTATGGTCTCCAGCTCTATCTCAGACGTCACTGTCTCATGGCATTTGTACACACTTGTATCATGTTGTTTCCCACTCTATCCTTAAATTCTCTCCTGAGTTCCCCTAAGGGGCCGGGCCGCCTCTCACCCTCCCCCTGCCTTTTCTAGCTCCTGACCCACATTCACACTCAGGGCTTCATCATGGTCTCTGTAACAACTTGCTTTTAGGTGGGGACTTTCTAGTGTAGGTGGCCCTGGACAGAAGCTGAGAGCACCACGGAGCCAGGCTCCTCTTGCTGGGGTTCAGTTCCCATCCTTCCTAGTGGGAAGAGGACAGGGGTCTTCTCTCCACCAGCCCCTCACCACAGCCTCCCTCCCAGAGACGGTGAGGGTCACCTTTGTGAGTCTCAGTGCTAGGCACTTTATAGCTTCCTGCTGTTTCTCTCTGGATTTCGCTCCCCTCTTTTAGTGGAGCCACTTATTCTCCGAGCGTCAAGTGCAAAGACTGGTCCATCTCCAGAGAAATCCAGATCAGTCTGAGCACAAGGACTTTCAGGTTAGCTGCTGAATGTCACTCTAAAACAATCTGTGTATATGTGCTTGTGTCCGTATACATCTTACATGTATTCTATATCTTTATTTATCATTCTAAGTAAATTTTTTTCTTATAATTTCTGCTTTGACCTATGAATTATTTAGAAGTGCTGTTAAACATCACATACATTTTATATTTAAAAATTACTGCTTGCTGTTGTCTTATAGCTTAATAGGGTTGCAATCAGAGAGTTTCATCAGCTTGATAGTCAGACCAGGTTTCTTAGAAAACTTAAGTTGTATAAGTTAAAGTTAATCTTAACACTTTTTTATGGGGTTCAGTCTCAGGGAAGCAGGATTTAGGGGGAAAGGACACAGTGGCAGGTAAAGAGAGAAAGGAAACACAAGGTCACGCAACGCCGAGCTGACACAGCTCTATCAGCAACACGCTGCTGGTTGCTGAATCACGGGACTATCTCTGGAGAACTAGGGCTTCTCTGAATAGTATCATTGGGGGAAGAAGATAGAATAATTTATCTTCTGGCTCCTTCCTGTCTCTTGTTTTCCATTATTGAACATTTATCCCATAGACAATACCTTCCATATTTTACCCAGTCTTTCCAGACAGCCCTGCGGAAGCAGAGCCTGTGGGTATAGTCTGCTGGTGCCGAGTGCTGGTGGGTATGATGAAGACCCTTCAAGCCACAGACCATCCCTGGCTCCAGGGGAGGTGGAGACCAACGTGGTGTTAGGAGAGGCAGTGACAGTTGAAAGGGCTTTAGAACCAAGGGAAGGAAAGGAACCAGAATTGGGGCAGGAAGCCAGGCCAGTGACTTCATCCAAGTGGTGAGAGGATGGGGGATGCAGATAAGGCTGAGTAGAAATTGATGGATGTGATGGGTACCCATACTGCCTTTGAAACAGGTTGAAACTTTAGGAACCAGTACGGAGTTAATTTTTTTTTTTTTTTTAACAAATGTGCTTGAGATGGATGTTTATTTTCTAAGCATTGATGGCAAGGTCCTACACATGTGTATTAATCAAGTGTGCTAAGTAAACTGTTTACGCATCTATGTGTGTGTGTCTGTACATACTCAGTGCTGTCTGACTTTTTGCAACCCCATGGACTGTAGCCTGTCAGCTTCCTCTGTTTATGGGATTTCCCAGGCAAGAATACTGGAGCAGGTTGCCATTACCTACTCTAGGGATCTTCCTGACCCAGGGATTGAATCCATGTCTCTTGCATCTCCTGCATTGGCAGGCAAATTCTCTACTACTGAGTCACCTGGGAAGCCTTAAGCATCTATACTTCACTAATATTTTACCTATTTGACCTAATAATCATTGAGAGAAGTATACTTCAAGTTTGCTTTATGATGGTGGATTTATCAATATCTCCTTGAAGTTCCTTCAGTTTTGAGATGGATATAAAACTGTGTTTATGTGTTTTTTAAAAAAATCTATTTACTGAGAAAAAATTCAGATATACAGAAAAGCAGGAAGAATAATAAATATCCATCACCTAGATTCCACACTTGTTGACACTTTTCTATCTTGTTTCAACTTTTTAAAAAATGAATTATAACATTGTGTCCTTTTATCCCAGACACTTCTGTATGAATCTTTAAAAATTAAAAATATTTTAAAATAGAATATTATAATGAAATTAACAATTCCTTGTTATCATCCAATATCTGGATGGTATTCATATTTCCACAGTTAGACCTTAGCTCAGATGTCTTTTGGGATTACCAGGTGGCTCAATGGTGAAGCATCCACCTGCCAGTGCAGGAGACGAGACACAGGAGATGCGGGTTTGATCCTGGGTGGGGAAGATCCCCTGGAGGAGGGCATGGCAACCCACTCCAGTATTCTTCCCTGGAGAATCCCACGGACAGAGGAGTCTGGCGGGCTACAGTCTACGGGGTCACAAAGAGTCGGACACGACTGAGCATGCATGCAGGGAGGATCCAATCGAGGTCCACACCTTCTATTTGGCTGGTACTCTCTTACGTCTTTTTTACTTTTTAAATTAGTATCATTTTTTTTACCGTTTCTATTGGCTGTGCCGGGTCTTCGCTGTGGTGCATGGGATCAGTAGTTGCAGCCCATGGGCTTCATTGTAGTACGTTTGATTTTAGTTCCCTGACCAGGTCTCTTGGTCTTTAGAATGTCCCGCCTTCTGGATTTGTCTGTTAGGTCCCAAGGGTGTCATTTAACTTATTCCTCTAATTCGTGTATTTCCTACAAACTGGAAATTATATGTAAAGGTTTGACTTAAGCATATTTGATAAGTTACCTTTAGGTGACAAAACACGAGTTATATGTTATCTTCATGTTGGGAGGCGTATAATATCTGGTTGTTTCACTGTTAGTGAGTAGATGATGACAGTCTGACCCTTTGATTATATTTTAGCTTTTAAATTTGAAATATTTTTCTGTTCAGAATTTTCTCATTTTTATTTTTTGTCAATTTATATTTTATTTATTAATTTTTGGCTGTACCGTGTGGCTTGTGGGATCTTTGTTACCTGACCAGGAATTGAACCTGTGCCCCCTGCATTGGGAGCATGGAGTCTTAATTACGGACCACCAGGGAAGTCCCCTCTTGATTTTAAAACTAGGTTTCACTCTTGATATTAGCAAAGAATCTGTGAGGGTTATACTTGGGCTTTATGCAAATGTCCTGTTCTCTTTCAACCTTTCATTTAATGGTTTTAGCATCTGTCGATGATACTTGCCTGAATCAATTATTTCATTGGCGATACAAAAAATGATTTTCTATCATGCATCTATATCAGTTTGCTATATTTTTTCTTTAAAGAAGAGATTTCTCTTACCACCTTGACTTATCTTGTTAACTGCAAGTAGATTTTTATGGCAAAACAGAACAATGCTCACTTTTTTCTCTCTAAATACAATTTCCAAATAAAGATTTGGTGTGACAGCTAATTCCTGTGGTGACAAAGAAATGGCATTTTTTCATTTCTTTTTTCTTCTCTTTGTTTACAAGTTTTTCTTTTTAATTTATTTTTTTATTGAAGGATAATTGCTTTACAGAATTTTGTTTTCTGTCAAACCTTGGCATGAACCAGCCATAGGTATACATATATCCCCTTCCTTTTGAACCTCCGTCCCTTCTCCTACCCCATCCCACCTCTCTAGGTTGATACAGAGCCCCTGTTTGAATTTCCTGAGCCATACAACAAATCCCTGTTGGCTATCTATTTTACATATGGTAATATAAGTTTCCGTGTTACATACATCTCACTCTCTCCTTCCCTCTTCCCAGGCCCATAAGTCTGTTCTCTCTGTTTCTTCATTGCTGCCCTATAAATAAATTCTTCAGTACCATTTTTCTAGATTCTGTATATATGTGTTGGAATATGATATTTCTCTCTCCTTCTGACTCACTTCACTCTGTATAATAGGTTCTAGGTTCAACCACCTCATCAGAACTGACTCAGATGTGTTCTTTTTTATGGTAATATTCCATTGTGTATATGTACCACAACTTCTTTATCCATTCATCTGTCAATGGACATCTAGATTGTTTCCATGTGCTAGATATTGTAAATAGTACTACAATGAAAAATGGGATACATGAGTCTTTTTCAAGTTTGGTTTCCTCAGGGTATATGCCTAAGAGTGGGATTACTGGGTCATACGGTGGTTTTATTCCTAATTTTTAAAGACTCTCCATACTGTCTTTCATAGCGGCTCTATCAGTTTACATTCCCACCAATAGTGCAAGAATGTTCCCTTTTCTCCACAAGCTTTCCAGCATTTATTGTTTGCAGCATTTTTGATGGTGGTCATTCTGACCAGTGTGAGGTGATACCTCATTGTAGTTTCGATTTGCATTTCTCTAATAATGAGAAATATTGAGCATCTTTTCACATGTTTGTTAGCCATCTGTGTATCTTCTTTGGAGAAATGTCTGTTTGGGTCTTTACCCCACTTTTTGATTGGGCTGTTTGTTTTTCTGGCATTGAGTTGTACGAGCTGCTTGTATATTTTGGAAATGAGTCCTTTGTCAGTTGTTTCATTTGCTATTATTTTCTCCCATTCTGAGGGTTGTCTCTTCACCTGGCGTCTAGGGGGGTGCACAGATTCGGACACGACTGAAGCGACTTAGCAGCAGCAGCAGCATAGTTTCCTTTGCTGTGCAAAAGCTTTTAAGTTTAATCAGGTCCCCCTTGTTTACTTTTGTTTTTATTTCTGTGACATGAGGAGGCGGGTCATAGAGGGTCTTGCTTAGATTTATGTCATCAAATGTTCTGCCTGTGCTTTCCTCTCAGAGCTTTATAGTTTCTGGTCTTATGTTTAGGTCTTTAATCCATTTTGAGTTCATCTTTGTGTATGGGGTTAGGAAGTGTTCTAATTTCATTCTTTAACATGTAGCTGTTGAGTTTTCCTGGCACCATTTATTGAAGAGGCTGTCTTTGCCCCATTGTAGATTCTTCCCTCTTTTGTAAAAAATAAGGTTCATATAGGTGCATGGGTTTATTTCTGGGCTTTCTATCTTGTTCCATTGGTCTGTATTTCTGTTTTTGTGCCAGTATCATACTGTCTTGATGACTGTAGCTTTGTAGTATAATCTGAAGTCAGGAAGTTTGATTCCTCCAGCTCCATGCTTTTTTCTCAAGACTGCTTTGGCTATTCAAGGTCTTTTGTTTTTCCATATGAATTGTGAAATTTTTTGCTCTAGTTCTGTGAAAAATGCCCTTGGTAATTTGATAGGGATTGCACTGAACCTGTAGTCTGCATTTGGTAGCACAGTCATTTTCACAATATTGATTCTTTCTAACCAGGAACATGGAATATCTCTCCATCTGTTTATGTCATCTTTGATTTCTTTCATTAGTGTCTTCTAATTTTCTGTGTCCTTTTGTCTCCTTAGGTAAGTTTATTCCCAGGTATTTAATTCTTTTTGTTGCAGTGGTGAATGGGATTGACTCCTTAATTTCTCTTTTTGATTTTTCGTTGTTAGTATATAGAATTGCAAGTGATTTCTGTGTATTGATTTTGTATCCTGCAACTTTGCTAAATTCACTGATTATCTTTAGTAATTTTCTGATATTATCTTTAGGGTTTTCTATGTACAGTATCATGCCATCTGCAAACAGTTAGAGCTTTACTTCTTTTTCTCCAGTCTGGATTCTTTTTATTTCTTTTTCTTCTCTGATTGCTGTAGCTAGGACTTCCAGAACTATGTTGAATAATAGTGGGGAAAGTGGACTCCCTTGTCTTGTTCCTGATCTGAGGGGGAATGCTTTCAGATTTTTACCATTGAGAATAATGTTTGCTGTAGGCTTTTCATATATGGCCTTTAGTATGTTGAGTAGGTTCCTTCTATGCCCATTTTTTGAAGAGTTTTAATCATAGATGGGTGCTGAATTTTTTCAAAGGCTTTTTCTGCATCTATTGAGATTATCATATGGTTTTTATCTTTCAGTTTGTTAATATGGTGTATCACTGATTGATTTGCATATATTGAAGAATCCTTGCATTCCTGGAATAAACCTAGCTTGATCATGGTGTATGAGCTTTTTGATGTGTTGCTGAATTCTGTATACTAAAATTTTGTTGAGGATTTTTGGATCTATGTTCATCAGTGATTGGCCTGTAGTTTCCTTTTTTAGTGTTGTCTTTGTCTGGTTTTGGTATTAGGGTGATGGTGGCCTCGTAGAATTAGTTTTGAAGTGTTCCTTCCTCTGCAGTTTTTTGAAAGAGCTTTAGAAGGATAGGCATTAGCTCTTCTCTAAATATTTGATAGAATTCTCCTGTGAAGCCATCTGGTCCTGGGCTTTTGTATTTTGGGAGATTTTTGATCACAGCTTCAATTTCAGTGCTTGTAATTGGATTGTTCGTAGTCTCTATTTCTTCCTGGTTCAGTCTTGGAAGATTGAACTTTTCTAACAATCTGTCCATTTCTTCCAGGTTATCCATTTTATTGCCATATAGTTGTTCATAAAAGTCTCTTATAATCCTTTGTATTTCTGCATTGTCTGTTGTAACCTCTCCTTTTTCATTTCTAACTTTGTTGATTTGATTCTTCTCTCTTTTTCTTGATGAGTTTGACTAAAGGCTTGTCAATTTTGTTTATCTTCTCAAAGAACCAGCATTTAGTTTTATTGGTCTTTAGAATTATTTCTTTCATTTCTTTTCATTTATTTCTGCTTGTATCTTTATGATTTCTTTCCTTCTATTAATTTTGGGTTTTTTTTGTTCTTCTTTTTCCAGTTGTTTTAGGTGTAAAGTTAGGTTGTCTATTCGATGTTTTTCTTGTTTCTTGAGGTAAGATTGTATTGCTATAAACGTCCCTCTTAGAACTGCTTTTGCTGCATCCCATAGATTTTGAGTTGTCCTATTTTCATTGTCATTTGTTTCTAGAAATTTTTTGATTTCCCTTTTTATTTCTTCAGTAACTTGTTGATTATTTAGAAATGTGCTGTTTAATGTCACGTGTTTTTGTTTCTTACAGTTTTTTTTCTTGTAATTGATATCTAGTCTCATTGCATTGTGGTTGGAGAAGATGCTTGATATGATTTTGATTTTCTTAAATTTACTGAGGTTTGATTTGTGACCCAAGATATGGTCTATCCTGGAGAATGTTCCATGTGCACTTGAGAAGAAGGTGTATTCTTCTGCATTTGAATGGAATGTCCTGAAGATATCAATGAGATCTATCTCATCTAAAGTATTATTTAGACTTGTGTTTCCTTATTAATTTTCTGTTTTGATGATTTGCCCATTGGTGTGAGTGGGGTGTTAAAGTCTCCTACTATTACTGTGTTACTGTCAGTTTCTCCTTTTAGGTCGGTTAGTGTTTGTCTTATGTATTGCGGTGCTCCTGTGTTGGGTGCATAGATATTTACAATTGCTGTGTCTTCCTCTTGGATTGATCCCTTGATCTTTATGTAGTGTCCTTCCTTACCTCTTGTGATCTTCTTTATTTTAAGGTCTGTTTTGTCTGATATGAGGATCGCTACTCCAGCTTTCTTTTGCTTCCCGTTTGCATGGAATATATTTTTCCCTCCTCTCACTCTCAGTCTCTCTGTGTCCTGAGGTCTGCAGTGGGTTTCCTGTAGACAGTGGGTCTTGTGTTTGTGTCCATTCAGCCAGTCTGTGTCCTTTGGTTGTAGCATTTAATTATTTACATTTAAAGAAAGTATTGATATATATTTTCCTATTGCAATATTTTAATTGTTTGGGGTTGATTTTGTAGATCTTTTTTCTTCTTTTGTATTTCTTGACTATATAAATCCCTTTAACATTAGTTNTTATTTATTTATTTTTAAATTTAACTTTACAATACTCTATTGGGTTTGCCATACATCGACATGAATCATTGAAAGATGTTTTACAGAATTTTGTTGTTTTCTGTGAGCCCTCAGCATGAATCAGCCATAGGTATACATATATTCTCTCCCTTTTGAAACTTCCTCCCATCTCCCTCCCCATCTCACCACTCTAGGTTGATACAGAGCCCCTGTTTGAGTTTCCTGAGCCATACAGCAAATTTCAGTTAGCTATCTAGTTTACATATGGTAATGTAAGTTTCAATGTTACTCTTTCCATACGTTTCACCTTCTCCTCCCCTCTCCCCATGTCCATAAGTCTATTCTCTAGGTCTGTTTCTCCATTGCTGCCCTATAAGTAAATTTTTCAGTACCATTTTTCTAGATTCTGTATATGTTCTCTAGAACATGATATCTATCTTTCTCTTTTAGACTCAATTCACTTTGTATAATAGGTTCTAAGTTCATCCACCTCATCAGAATTGACTCAAATGTGTTCCTTTTTATGGCTGAGTAATATTCCATTGTGTATATATATCACTACTTCTTTATCCATTCATCTGTCGATGGACATCTAGGTTGCTTCTATGTTCTAGCTATTGTAAATAGTNCATCCACCTCATCAGAATTGACTCAAATGTGTTCCTTTTTATGGCTGAGTAATATTCCATTGTGTATATATATCACTACTTCTTTATCCATTCATCTGTCGATGGACATCTAGGTTGCTTCTATGTTCTAGCTATTGTAAATAGTACTGCAATGAAAAATGGGATATATGTGTCTTTTTCAATTTTGGTTTCTTCAGGGTATAGCCTAGGAGTGGAGTTGCTGGGTCATATGGTCGTTTTATTTTTAGTTTTTAAAGGAATGTCCATACCATCTTCCGTAGTGGCTGTATCAATTTACATTCCCACAAACAGTGCAAGAGTGTTCCCTTTTCTCCACACCCTCTCTANCCTAGGAGTGGAGTTGCTGGGTCATATGGTCGTTTTATTTTTAGTTTTTAAAGGAATGTCCATACCATCTTCCGTAGTGGCTGTATCAATTTACATTCCCACAAACAGTGCAAGAGTGTTCCCTTTTCTCCACACCCTCTCTAGAATTTATTGTTTGTAGACTTTTTGATGATGGCCATTCTGACTGGTGTGAGGTGATATCTCATTGTAGTTTAGATTTGCATTTCACTAATAATGAGCGATGTTGAGCATCTTTTCATCTGTTTGTTAGACATCTGTATGTCTTCTTGGGAGAAATGTCTGTTTAGGTCTTTTTCCCACTTTTTGATTGGGTTGTTTGGCTTTGAGTTGTATGAGGTGCTTGTATATTTTGGAAATGAATCCTTTGTCATTTATTTCATTTCCTATTATTTTCTCCCATCTTGAGAGTTGTCTTTTCACCTTGCTTATAGTTTTCTTTGCTGTGCAAAAGCTTTTAAGTTTAATCAGGTCCCATTTGTTACTTTTGTTTTTATTTCTGTTACTCTAGGAGGTAAATCATAGAGAATCTTGCTTTGATTTATGTCATAGAGTGTTTGGCCTATGTTTTGTTCTAAGAGTTTTATAGTATCTGGTCTTATATTTAGGTCTTTAATCCATTTTGGGTTTATCTTTGTGGATGGTGTTAGGAAGTGTTCTAATTTCATTCTTTTACATATAGCTATCCAGTTTTCCCAGCATCATTTATTGAAGAGGCTGTCTTTGCCCCACTGTGTATTTTTGCCTCCTTTATAAAATATAAGGTACCCATAGGTGCATGGGTTTATTTCTGGGCTATCTATCTTGTTTCATTGGTCTATGTTTCTGTTTTTGTGCCATTACCATACTGTCTTGATGACTGTAGCCTTGTAGTATAATCTGAGGTCAGAAAAATTGATTCCTCCAGTTCCATTCTTCTTTCTCAAGATGCTTTGACTATTCAGGGTCTTTCTGTTTCCATTTGAATTGTGAAACTTTTTGTTCTAGTTCTGTGAAAAATGCCATTAGTAATTTGATAGGGATTGCATTGAATCTGTAGATTGCCTTACATAGTATAGTCATTTTCTCAATATTGATTCTTCCTACCCAGGAACATGGAATATCTCTCCATCTGTTTATATCATCTTTGATTTCTTTCATAAGTGTCTTACAATTTTCTATGTAGAGTTCTTTTGCCTCAATAGGTAAGTATGCCTAGATTTTCATTTCCTTTTGTTGCCATGGTGAATGGGAGTGNGAAGGACAAGAACCTGACCAGTGGCTCCTCGTCTCTCTTCTCTAAGGGACCGAGGCCCACCCGGGAGGTGTTACCTGAGTTGTGTTACCAGCCAGCACTGCAGCGGTCCAACAGTCCACCTCCCCTGCAGATGGCTGAGGCCTCTCCCGGTCACTTGGTTCCACGTATGGGGGCTCCGTAGGCTGTGGCGATGGAAGCGGCCGTGGCTTTAGAACCATCGGAACAGTGTGAACGTTCCCTAGGGCCACTGTGCCCAGGAAATACACAAAGGGCCAAGTTCTGGAGTGTGGGCAGGGCAGGCAGAGCTGGCTGGTGCTGAGGCCAGGTCCAGCACGGACTGGGTGTCTCCCCCTGAGACCAGCATCAAATGCTGCTCTGAGCACTTCAGGTAAACTGACTCTTTCAGCCTTTGTTCCAGCCTAACGAGGTATAGATGCACATGATTAGAGATGGGGAAACTGAACGAGAGATAGGTTAAGGAGCTCCCTAACACCACCCAGCTACCGTGGTTAAGGGAGGATTCAAACCCAGGCACTCCATTGTGTCACCCTGCCGACCCCAAGAACCAGGGAGGAGGAAGCCCCCAAAAGAGACATGGTATAACAGAGGGAGGAACGGGGTTTCAGAAGCTGAAACCGTTAGAATCTACTGGGCAGAGAGTGAGAAGATAGGCGTTGTCAGTAGGAAAAGCAGACTAGATAAATAGGGCAAGAAAGTACAGGTGACCTGAACGCCAAGGAGGCATGGTGCCCGGGCCAAGGAGGGTCTATGTGGCAATGTGGCTACGTGGGGCTGAAGCAGGATGTTGGAGCGTGCTCTGTAAGATGGGAAGTGGAGAGTAGGGTAAGGGAGCTTGGCCGGCTGTCAGTGGAGCTGCCATACATGTGCCCCTGTGAGCCATAACCCACCTCCCTCTGCACGTGTGCACTTGTGAGGCTGACTCACCTCCCACCGGCTGGCGGGACCGGAGAGAAAACAGCCTCCGCCCGCAGAGGGTCAGGGTGGCCCTGGACCTGGAGTGGCTTCCGGGGCTCTGTCCTCCAGCCCCTCTTGTCTGGCCCCTAGTAGACCCTTTTCTCACCCTTTCCCACTCTCTGCTAACCCAACTGTTGTTTAATCACTAAGTCGTGTCCAACTCTCTGTGACTCCATGGACTATAGCCCAGCAGGCTCCTCTGTCCCTGGGATTTCCCAGGCAAGCATACCAGAGTGGCTTGCCCCAAATCCTTCCAGGAGAGAAGCATTGAATATTTGTCCAGTGCCTGCTAGGAGAGACACTCATCTTCCTCTCTGAATTCCAGAGTAACCTGGCGAAGTGGGCAGTGATAGCTTCCAGCTTATCAAGGAGGACTTGCCTTGGGCTTGATGGGGCAAGTCTCAGAGGTAGGTGCTGGGTGAAGCTCCAAGGGCCAACTCAGCTCCAGGCCCACAGCCTGGCGGTGCCCACAGAGCCCCTCCAGCCTCCAGATTCCCAGGTGCCCCAACCACACCTAGTCCCATTCACTTATCCCTTTCTCAGGCAGGATGCCACCATCAGCCTGATGGTATGAGTCAGCTATTGAGAATCATTCCTTCATTCACTCATAAAGTATTTTTTGAGAGACCACAAAGATTCAGACACGACTGAGCATCTAAGCACACATACATGTGTCAGGCAACATTCCAGGCTTGAGACAAATGCATTCCTGGCCTCATGGAGCTGGCATGAGGGCTGGCATTTATCAGCTGATAAATAAATATATATATATTATATATATATATACATTTATAAATAAATAACTATGCAATACAGTGTCTGATAAATAAATGATTATATATATAATGATAAATAAATAATATATAATAAATATATAATACTTATTATAAAATAATGAATAAATATATAATACAGTGTCTTCCAAATTAAAAAAAAAAAACCCAAAACTGAACAGTGTAAGGAGAGAGAGACTGGGTAGACATTTGAGTAGAGCCCAAATCAAGTACGAGAGTGGCCCTGAGATGATGGAGGAAGGCAGCCTGGCAAAGAATGAGTTTGGTAGGGGTGAACCTGGTGTCTCTCTCCTCACATCCTTCATATCTCATATCCTTCATTCATTCTACTTCTCTCTGTTCATCTGCCACCACCTTACTTCAAACCACCATGGTTTCCTCTCCAATTCTGCAGAAACTTTCAGTCCATTCTCCAAACTTCAAACTCCCGCAAAATGTACATCTGGCTACATGGCATTAAACACTTCAGTACCATCCCGCTGTTGTTAGACTGAAAAACAGCACCCTTCCTGTGGCCCCCGTGGTTCTGCACAGTCTGACTGCCCTCACCCTCCTCTTGTAACACAGTCTTCACGGCCCCCAGCCCCATTCCCCCTAAACCCTGCTCACTCCGGTCTTACACACACTCCCCAACCCATCGCTCTTTCAGATCACCTTCTCCAACATTCAGCCTGGACAGCTCCCTTTGTTAGTGCTGGCTTACAACCATATTTCTCTTTCCAATATCACATATTTATGCATTTTTTATCATGATTATTTAATTCTATGAGTTAGGACTGTACCTTTTTTTAATTACCATGGTAACTCCAATATCAAATACAGTGCTGGCATAGAATAGGCCCTCAATTAATACTTATTGAATGAATGAATGAATGGCAGTTGTTCTTGAAGCAAGGGAAGCACACAGCCTGTGTCTCCTTATGGCAAGATAGAACAAGCCTGGGGATCTGGAAATGGCGAGTATTATAAGTAAATGAACTCCAGGTTCCAGGCCAGAGCCAAGATGGCAGAGCTACCCACAACCCCAGACTTCCCAGAGAGAAACAGGGGCACTCTTATGAGAGCAATTCAGACTGGCACCAGCAGCCAACTTCATTTAAAGAGGCATAACACTTTAATTATCACAGCACTCCAAAGGGCTAATACAGCTGAAAACTAATTGCTGGTAAAGGCTTCCTGGGTGAGGTCAGTGAGCTCAAGAAAAGTACCAAGACACAATGAGACTTTGAATTAGTATGCCAGGAACATCCAAAACATATTCATTGTGTTCATAGAAATGCCTAAGTATATTAGACATTTTGGGACTTATTATTCATATTAGTTATAATATGGAAATGAAATTTTATTTCTATATTGCAATCAAGTGATATTTTCTATTAAAACTGTAATAGCGAGCCAAATTAAGCAATGCTACGGGTTACATATTAGTAATCCAGTTTTGTTATAACTCACATTTTTTTTTTNTTTTTTTTTTTTTTTAATTTACCAAGGCTAGATTTATGGCCTAGGCTGTGATCTATCCTGGACAAGGTTCCTTGTGCTCTTGAGAAAAAGGTGAAATTCATTGTTTTGGTGTGAAATGTCCTATAGATATCAATTAGGTCTAACTGGACTATTGTATCATTTAAAGTTTGTGTTTCCTTTTAAATTTTCTGTTTAGTTGATCTATCCATAGTTGTGAGTGGGGTATTAAAGTCTTCCACTGTTATTGTGTTATTGCTAGTTTCCCCTTTCATACTTGTTAACATTTGTCTTACATATTGTAGTGCTCCTATGTTGGGTGCATATGTATTTATAATTGTTACATCTTCTTCTTGGATTGATCCTACTATCATTATGTAGTGTCCTTGTTTGTCTCTTCACAATCTTTGTTTTAACGTCTATTTTATCTGATACGAGTATTGCTACTCCTGCTTTCTTTTGGTCTCTATTTGCGTGGAATATCTTTTTCCAGCCCTTCACTTTCAGTCTGTTTGTGTCCCCTGTTTTGAGGTTGGTCTCTTGTAGACAACATATATAGGGGTCTTGTTTTTTTTTATCCATNGAATTCGATCCTTGGTCCAAGAAGATTCCACATGCCGTAGGGAAACTAAGCCTGTGTTTCGCTATTGGACCCATGCTCTAGAGCCCAAGAGCTGCAACTACTGAAGCCCGTGCACCCTAGAGCCCATGCTCTGCAAGAGAGAGAAGCCACTGCTGTGAGAAGCTCACCTGCCACAACTGGAGGGTAGCCCCTGCTCAGCACCACTAGAGAAAGCCTGCACAATCAAGACCCCGGGCAGCCAAAAATGAAAAATAAATAAAAGGTTAAAAAATGTGTAGGACCATCTCAAGGTGGAGGCAAAAAGGATGCTGAGGACAAATGGGGAAAGTTACATAAAGATGGCTTTCTCTTGGCAAAGGGAAGATTGTTATGAACCACAGAAGGACTATGAGTAGAAGCTGAATCATGAAGGAAATTTCCGTTCTACACAAAGGCAAGGCCAGTGAAGCGCTCTGGGGAATCCTGGGGGCATTTGGCGGAACCCCCAGAGGTTGCTGTAGCAGGAGAGAGTAGATGGCGGTCACAGTTCTTTCAAATACTGCAGCTCTGGTTTTTTCTGTTTTCCACGTGGGGTTCTATGTTAGATTTCAGAGGGGTCAAGGGCTCTGAGGCTGAACCAGATTTGGAGAAACCACTTATCTGGAAGACCTCTAAAGTCCTTTCCTTAGGGCCTATGATTCTGAAGAGCTTGCTGTTAATAAGGAACATCTGTTACCTCCTTGCCAGATAAGACTAGTCCTAGTGCTGATTTACTCATAACGTTCTCTCTTTAAATCAATTCTCTGTCCTTAGTGATCTCTTAGTAACTTGCTTTTCTCCTAGGTAGCATCAGGCATGAAACTTGTTCTAGGCCTTCTTGAAAGTCTGATTATGCCCACCGATTTCTTGTGTCCGTGTGTTTTCTTTCTTCCTTAGTGACCTTTAGTAGCTCATCAAGGAATGCAGTCTCCTTGCAAAAATGACATTGTCTTTATTCCTTTTGATTGTACCAGCTGATGCAGTTTTCCCTAAATACATACTTTATTATAAAACTTATCAGCTTCTAGATAGGAAACTGGGGCCCTCTGGTCTTATGGTTTCTAGTTTAAGTTCAGGTCTTATGGGTGCACATCTTCAAGGAGAGGGGACAGCAGGAAGGAAAAGCAGGGCATTGGATCCCAAACTCCCAGAGCTTGGGGTCCCAGAGCTGCCTCCTCTTGGCTAAGTGATCCTGCTCAAGT
>SJYV01020157.1:44809-148116 GCA_006410875.1 Neotragus pygmaeus
CTTCAGTCATGTCCGACTCTGTGTGACCCCATAGACGGCAGCCCACCAGGCTCTGCCGTCCCTGGGACTCTCCAGGCAAGAACATTGGAGTGGGTTGCCATTTCCTTCTCCAATGCATGAAAGTGAAAAGTGAAAGTGAAGTTGCTCAGTCGTATCCGACTCTTAGCGACCCCATGGACTGCAGCCTACCAGACTTCCCCATCCATGGGCTTTTCCAGGCAAGAGTACTGGAGTGGGGTGCCATTGTTTTTGCTGCCTAGTTTATGGTATGTTACTGTTCAGTGATAAGGGCAGGGATTGTGTCCTATTCTTCCTTGTGTTTCTGTTTCCTCTAGTCTTACTGTGTCCTCTTCCCTTCCTTGATGGTTACGCCCAAAGCGCAGCTAAGTCCTGACAACTCATGCCCTCCATCAACATGGAGTTTAGATTCCTTGACCTGGATTATATTTATTACAGCAAATTCACCTGTCTAATCCTATTTGGCTCTGGATTTTATTCAGCATAACTTCTACTGTCTTAGCTACTCTGAGAGTGTGTCTGTCTGTGTTTGTAGGCGTGATGGTGTCTGGGAGGGGAGGTAGGAGGCGATGTGGCCATCATGCCTTGGGGAACAAGCTTTTGCCTGACAGTGCCTCAGAGTCCATCTGTCTGGGGCTGGAGGCCTCAGGCTGGGGCTGAGGGCTCATGCTGGATCCTGTTCTGAGCCTTCGACTGAGGGCTGGACCAACGCTGCCCGAGGATCTTATCTTGTTTAGGCTGCCATGTAAAGGAAAATGTCGAGAAAGGAGTTGACCACCCAACCCCCACCAAAAGAGGCATTTCTTCCACTAGAGCCACTGAGCCAGGTTTTTGCAGATATTTGACTCATAATCTTTGCCCGTTGACTGTCTCTGTCACCATGCTTAGACAGTATCTTTATGCAGGGATTTTCTGCTACTTGTCTTTGTGATGAGTGCTTCCTTGGTGGCTCAGTGGTAAAGAATCTGCCTGCAGTGCAGAAGAAACAGGAGATGCAGGTTTGACCCCTGCATCGGGAAGATCCCCTGAAGAAGGGCATGGCAACCCACTCCAGAATTCTTGCTTGGAGAATCCCATGGACAGAGGAGGCTGGTGGGCTACAGTCCATGGGGTCGCAGAGTCAGACACGACTGAAACGACTGGGCACACGTGCGTGCACACATACACATCTTTGTGATGAAAGTGGCTGGGCGAAAGTTAGGGAGGAAGGCAGGTGAGGGTGCTGGAGATCAGGGGAAAATCAGAAGGAACGTGGGTTCAGTGTTGGGGTTCGAGTCCCTGCTTAATGACTTCCTAGGGGGAAAAGTCAGAAGTATTTATGGAACCCTGTGCTGGGCTCCCTGTGAGAAAGCTCATTTATTTATATATCTGTAGCACTGGTGCAATGCCTGGCATACAACATGCTTATATGTTGCTTGAGTAAATTTAGTAGTTTAAAATGTGACTCTTGCCACAGAGGAAGGTACTTCAGGCAGCCATGTAGGACAGCGGTGGGGAGACCAGGTGAGAGGCAGTTGCAATATTTCAGGCAAAAATGGAGGAGTTCTAGAGATGATGAAGAAAAGGAACGGCTCTCTTTATTAATTTTCTACTCTGTGTTTTGGCCTGTCCTATGTGCTGTATCTAAGTTATTTTGTCCTAATAACCTTGCAGACTCACCCTCATAAAATGTTCCCATTTTATGGCTGAGGGAACTGAAGTCACTGACCCAACACCACTCAGCTTGTACTTGGCAGGGAAATGCAGAGCACAGGATCGGTGCCAGGATTTAGAAGCATGGCTGACACAGACTAAAGGACTGGCTGTGGGAGGAACTGGGGACGACTCTGAGGTTTCTCTGGGGCTGATGGAGTTATGGTGTGCCATTAGCAATTGGGTTCACTGGGTTGACCCTGTTGGAAGAGGAGATGCTTTAAGATGGTCTGTGTCCAGGCCTTCCTAAATCCCGCAGATGAGCACTTATTGATTAATACTGGTGCCTCTGGCTTGACTGAGTGCTTCTGGCCGCAGAGTGGTACTTGGGGAGAGGCTGCCTGGCTCCTGGAAGCTACTCTGCCTCCCTAGGATTGCCCGATGCTGACCACGCTGCCAGGTGGTGGAAGCTCACTCCCTCACTCCAGGGTCCCTGTTTCTTTTTTAAGTAGATTCATCTCCCACCTGAAAGGTCATCAGTGAGGAGTCCTCCTGAGCTTTAGCATGCAGACACGGTCCTGGACTCCCCTCACACAATCTTCCTTGGCTGGCATCCTCTCCCTGTCCATTACCCAGAGAACCTGAAAGTCTCTGGCCCAGACTATCCCTTGACCTCACCCCAGGCTCTGCAGGATTCTCTCACTCATCAGCCATTTACTGAGCACTTGCAGTCTGGGAAAGTGGTGAATCAGGCAACTTCCCTGCCCCGTGGTTCTGTGATCTGCCTGGGAGGCTGAGCTGAGAAAGCAAAGAGAGCCAGAGGCTGGCAGTCTCCCCAGAAGAGGTAACATTTGTGCTGAGCTTATGAGGATGAGCAGGATGCGGTCAGGTGGAAGAGTGGGAGCCAAAGGGGAGGAAAGCATTCGCAGCACAGAGGGGAGGCTGGGTGTCTGGGGAAGGAGCTCTTAGTTCCACAAATATTTACTGAACACCTTGTCCATGCCAGCCTTCAACTGGGGCTGGGAAGCTGCATAATATATGGCCCCAGTGAAACTCACAAGATATCTTCTTTTGCAGAACCTGTGCACGAAATGAGGAATTTGGACACAGGCCCGTGTACTAGTCTTAGAAGTTCCCAAACAAGGGTTCTTAAACCTGGGGATTATGCAAGAGGATCCATTGGGATAGGAGGAAAAAATATTGAAACTTCAATATTGAAAAATAATGAAATTTTTAATGTGTGTTTTAAAATGAAAATCAAAGAAAGAATTTGAGTTTTTCCAATATTTTCTGTGAGTTGACCCTGGTGCCTGCATCTAACCCCTGTGTCATGCATGTTGTATGTGTCTGAGGGGATCTGAGGGAAACAGGGGATGCAGAGCTCCATGACACTGGGCAGAAGGGTCCTTCCACCTTCGCTCCCTTTCAGCATCTTGCAACACACTTACACATGGTCACAAAGTAGATTTATGGGTGAGTTCATCTAGTTTAAAAAAAAAAATAAAGTTTCCCTGATGGCTCAGATGTTAATGAATCTGCCTGCAATGCAGGAGACTCAGGTTTGATCCCTGGGTTGGGAAGTTTCCCTGGAGAAGGAAATGGCAACCCACTCCAGTATTCCTTCCTGGAGAATCCCATGGACAGAGGAGTCCAGTGGGCTACAGTCCATGGGGTCTCAAATAGTCGGACATGACTGAGTGACCAGCACTTTCATCTAGTTTTAACTAAATTGACCCACAAGCAATGGACAATAGCAAGTTTCCTGTAAAGATGGTGGGGGTTGAAGAGAAAGTCAGTGGTCCAAGCAGATGGCAACCTACTCTTCAAATAGGCTCCTTGTTACCTTTTTGGCTTGAGTTAAAAACTGTAACAATCTAAATGCTATTAATGGAAGCTGATTAGAACTGTTAAAAATTATCAGGATTATTTGAAATATAGACTTAAATCTCTTGGTGTTGGTAATACTCTTTTTCTAAAGGTTGGTTGTCCTTTAGATATTGGCTAATGATGGTAGAATATGGAAATACAATTCTTATGTAAAGAAATATACCTATGTTAGAGGTGGGTGCCAAAATTATTTTGGTATTAACAAGCATCAAAGAGGCTTGGAGACCAGCTCTAGGCAGTAAGGAGCCAGTAGAAGTTATTCAAGTAGAGATGACTTTTTCTCTTTGTTTTGTTAATTTTGGAAGACTCCCCACCCAGCAGCAGCATGGAGCGACACATACGGCTAGAGACACTTGTAGGGATCTGCTGGCAGAAGTCCCAGTGGGAGGATGGAACCAGAAGAGCAGAGAGAAGTTTTAGGTGTGATGGGAGTTATGACTAATTAGATTAGGAGAACAAGGCAGGTGGAGGGAGTAAGGAGAGTCTCAGTTCTCTGGGTGATTGGGCAAATGGAGGCACCATACACCAAGGGGGCAAACACAAGCGAGGAGTGGGTTTAGGGAGGGAGATAAAGAACCTGAGCAGGTTAAATCATACACGCCAGAGAAGGCTGGCTGGAGCTGCCCCGCTTGGGCAGGCTCCTGGAGGTCTCGGGGCTGCAGAAACCCCTTCCCCAGGCATGGCCCAGGTGAGTGATGGTGATGGTAGTGCTCGAAGGACACGAAAAGGGTCAGTCGGGCAGTAGTGGTGACTTCTGTCCACTCTTCTGGATTTTAGTCTGGCCACTGGGCTCCATGTCCCAGGGGTCACACCTAGACCACTCCTCATATTTCACTTCTGGGAAACACCCAAATTGTAGGTACCCTGGTTTTCCTCCTCCTCTGAGGCATCTTAGATAGTGACCAGGCCACCACCCATCAAACTCCAGGCCAGTTATTGGGAAAGGCTGATTAGGCTGGGTGTGTCCTCGCTATCATCTTCAGGCGCTAAGATAAGCAAAATAGAGGGCAGGGATGCAGCTGGGTGAAGCAGGGTAGGGTGTGGATGTCCTGCAGTTGCCCAGGCAGGACAGGTGTGGGACCACCGAGAAGGGACCCACTGGGGGGATCACGTTTTAGAATAGATGTATTTCACTCTGTCCTGGTCTGATCATTCCTGAATTGGTATATCAGGGCTGCCCCAGTTTAATGGGCTTGCCCAACAGTCCTCCTGGGGCTCAATGTGGAGAAGGTTAGCAGTTTTTTCAGTGATGATGGGGCCCTGGAACTACCAGCCTGAACTGTTGGCAGAATCTTGGGGTCTGCGTATGTGGGGGTGGGGTGGGTGTGTCATCGATGGGAGGTAGGTGAGTATCTCATCTCCCACATCAGTATTTTTCTTTGGAAGGGAAAAGTAGGGATATCTAGATAACAAAAAGACTGAGTAATTAACAGTGAAGATGAGATGAGAGAGAGACAGGAGAGACAAAACAGGAAGGAGAGCAGAAGGGTATGTAGAAGATTACCAACTGGAAGAAGAGAAAGAAGAGTAGGATTAAGACAGAGGGAGGGAACATCCCTGATGATCCATAAGCTAAGACTCCTGCTTCCAGTGCTCCCTGTGGTCTCAGGGCACCAGGGTTCAATCCCTGGTCAGGGAACTAGATCCCACACGCTGCAACTAAGTGTCTGCATGCTGCAACTAAAAATCCCACATGCCACAAGTAAAGATCCCACATGCCACAACGAAGATCAAAGATCCTGCACACCACAACTAAGTCCCAATGCAGCTAAATAAATAAATATAAATAAAAAAATTAAAAAAAATGACAGAAGGAAGACAAGAAAGTGAGGGAGATGAACAAGGACGCAAATGGAGGTTGATGTGGCAGAAAACTCAAAGACATGGAGGAGACAAGGGTCAAGAGACACAGAGGGCAGGGGTCAGGCATGTGGAAGGAGAGCTGGAGAGAGAAAGAGAGAGTCCTGCTTGGATGAAGCCCTTGCCCTCCACCTTCCTTTCTTCCCTACCCATCTGCCCGCTTCTCAATCACAACATCAAGAGAGCCAGAGCTCCTGTGAGTGGCTGCTTCTACCCCTGACACCCAGCTGTGCTGCAGGAAGAGGTGAGAGGCAGCTGCTCCCCTTGCTTCTGCTGGGCTGGGGCCCTCCAGCAGGGTCTGACCTGGGGCTGACCTGGGGAAGGAGACGTCTGATTTGATGTTTCACCTCTGGGTGCTTCCCCAGACTTGCTTTTTCCCTGTGATGGAACAGATTTATATGTGCATGTGATGAAATTGTTGAGAGCAGAGACTGCGTTGTAGGAAGCTTGGCCCAGATAGTGCATAGGGCAGAAGCAGCTGGTGACAGTCATGCCCTATGCATGGGGACTGGCATTGTTACTTGCGCGCCATCAGCCAGGCGGTGGGCTGTGAAGGAGGGAAGTCCCTGAGTGGTGAGGGCTGCTTTTGTGAAGTCAACTCATAACGAGAAGAGAAACACCATCTGAGAAGAGGAACACCATCTTGGTGGCCCAGGGTACAGAAGTGACTCCTGGAGTATGGAGGGTCCCAGCCAGCCCAGGTAGGGGGACGGGGCCCAGGAGTGAGTGGGCACTAGCAGGTTCTACTTACAGAGGGGAATCCTCTGTGGAGGCTACTGGCGCTTGTGGGGCCTTCCCAGAGCACAGGTGAAAGTCCCCTCCCACCCCCACCCCCACTTTTCCACTTCCTTTGATTTGATTGTGTTCATCTGATAGTTACTGTTTCTGCTTCTCTGGGATGTCGATGCTAGGAAGAAGATAACCTGAGGGATGGGATCTCACACAAGTCCCTGAAATCATTTGCTAATTATAAAAATATATCATTCATTGGCATCATAGTAGCAAGAAATGCCTCTTATTGAGCAAGAGCTTACCAGGCTCTGCTGAATGCTTTATGTGACTCCTATCACCCTATGCTGCCATTAATGGTGAGAAGTGAGCATCATTGCTTCCATCATGTAGATGGGAAAATGGGTCTAGATCTGAGGTTTGCAGCCGCCTCCCAGAGACCAAAGTCTAGTCTCTTGACCTCTCCTTCCTTGGAGGAGCTGGGGATGAGGGTGATGCAGGCTCAGAGCCTTGGCCCTGTCCAGCCCCTCTGTCATCCGCACTGAGCTGGGGGCGGGGTGCGGTGGGCAGACGAGTCTGTCATCGAGCTGGTGATGCAGGCAGTCCCATCTCTGGACAAGCAAGTATGAGAATGAGTGACTCAGCAGAAGTGGTGGCTCTGGGAGGCTCTGCTGGCCCTGGGGTCTCTGCATTGGAGCCCCCCAAACCTGTAACCAGGACTGTTCTGATGGGAGGTCACAGAACTGGAAGAGCAGCGCAGAGGCACTTTCTCTGTTGCTCCCTCTTGGCTCAGTAAAGTGAAAGTAAAGGTAGGCCAGTTTGGATGTCTATGGAATGAGGTTTGTGACATTGTATGGGAGACAGGGATCAAGACTATCCCCATGGAAAAGAAATGCAAAAAAGCAAAATGGCTGTCTGGGGAGGCCTTACAAATAGCTGTGAAAAGAAGAGAGGCGAAAAGAAAAGAAGAAAAGGAAAGATCTAAGTATCTGAATGCAGAGTTCCNGGAAGGAATGATGCTGAAGCTAAAACTCCAGTACTTTGGTCACCTCATGTGAAGAGCTGACTCATTGGAAAAGACCTTGATGCTGGGAGGGATTGGGGGCAGGAGGAGAAGGGGATGACCGAGGATGAGATGGCTGAATGGCATCACGGACTCGATGGACGTGAGACTGAGTGAACTCCGGGAGTTGATGATGGACAGGGAGGCCTGGCATGCTGCGATTCATGGGGTTGCAAAGAGTCGGACACGACTGAGTGACTAAGCTGAACTGAACTGTTAGTCCCTGGGTTTGCAAAGAGTCGGACATGGGATTTTTACTTTCACTACTTTCACTTGCTGCCTCTATTCAGCCACCAGGGGGCAAACGGGCTCCAGGAATGATTTCTCCTGGTTCAGCTTGCCTGGAGGAGAGTGATAAGGTATCATCAGGAGAGGGTGGCCAGAGCGTGAGAGCAAAGACTGCAGCTGGGTCCCAGTACTGAACTTGACCTTTTAAAATCACTGTTATTGTCTTCAGCACTAGCATTACTCAATTCACTTATTCAAGAAACATTTGCCCAGCACCTGGGAGGGGCGAGTTCTGAGCTGGTAGGCTCTGGAGACCTGAATCAGATAAACTTGCTTGGACCCTGGCAGAGAGGTTGACCCTCAAAACTGAAGTCTCCCTGGGATGGATTTGTCCTGTGACACAGGGACCCACTGAAAGCAGTGGGGACACCTAGGAGGGCAGGGTGAATTTGCCTGAGACTTGAGAGAAAGCTTCCTACTGTTGGCAGTGTTTGCTGTGGGACTGAGCAACAGTGCAACAGGCTGAAATGTTAGGGAAAACGTAGTCCTGGCTGAGAAGGCCAAATCGTGGAGGCCTGTCTGAGTTGGCTGGACAGGTGGACATCCAAGGGTGGAGGCTGACTGGTGGAGGCTACCAGGCTGGGGAATGATGGGCGCTTGTCTCTCTTTGATTAGAGAAGAGTCCTATTTGGGAGCCAGAGCAGACCCATGTTTTCTGGGGGCCTGAAGTTTCAATGGTTTTGCAGCCTTTCTTAAAGCAAGAAAACAGAAATAAATCCAAAATTAGAGTGGCTTGGAGAGGTCCTTGCAGGGGAGGGACCTGATATTAAGCTTGTTAGCTTTGTGTAAAAACCTGGCGGCAAATTGCTTTTGCTCTCTTTCCTTTCTCTCTTCCTCTGGGGAGCCCTGGACCCCTGAGCAGCTAGTCAAGACTGGATTCAGGAAACCTGAGTCTGTGGTCTCTGGAGGCCGAGCTGCTTGCTCAGGGTAAGAGGAGGTCAGTAGGGGTGACTTTTCATACTGAGTCTATGCAAATAGTGCCCTGAAATTGTTCCAAGGGGTGGCCTTGAATCTAACCGTAACTCCTGTTAATGCTTTAAGTAATGCACAGGTGGGGCTTCCCTGGTGGCTCAGCAGTAAAGAATCTGCCTGCCAATGCAGGAGACCCGGGTTCGAGCCCTGGGTTGGGAAGATCCCCTGGGGAAGGAAATGGCAACCTGCTCCAGTATTCTTGCCTGGAGAATCCCATGGACAGAAGAGCCTGGTGGGCTACAGTCCACGGGGTCACTAAAGAGTCGGACACGACTAAGCGACTTAACAGTAGCAACAACAATGCACAGGTGTGGAGGCTTTTCGCCCTGGCCAGACGCTTTCATCTGGTGTCGTTCTCACCGCATCCTGGTGAGGCGGGTAAACGGCTCCCTCCAGCAAGGCTCACGAGGATACCTGGCTGAAACCCCCGCAGGTTGGGACCTCACACCCTACTTGCCCTCGGTGCATCTCTTTCACCACTGGTTCAACAGTATTTAAACCCAAGCTTGCCCTCTTGGCCCCCTCTACAGAGAACTGATTCACCATAGTAGTGAAACCACAAATGACTCGGCTGGCTTTGGTAGTCCCCCGCCCCTTCCTGCATCGGCTTGGGTGGTAAGGGCAGGCACAGGTAGGGTGGAGCTGACAGCTTTTTTTCTTCACCCTATCTGTACTGTGGTGAGAGAGGGTTCTCACCTTCACCCCCTTTCTGGGCTGTTGGGAGAGCTCATACCTGGTTAAAACCTCGATCTCAAGGCTCCACCCAGGCTGGGATCTCTGAGACTCAACACTGATTTGCCGAGGCGTCCGATGCCCGTGTTTAAGTCCCAGCCGGGGCAGGTAGGGGAGAGAGATGCCTGTTTGTTCTAGTAGCTTTAGTCAAGCTGCGCTGAGCATCCGCTGTGTTAGACACGGTGCCAGCCCCAGCAGGATAGCCAAATCAGCCATGCCCTCGTCCGATGGCTCCCTTCAGCATCTACCTGTGCCAGATCCTGAGCTGGGCAGGGAGACATGATGGATGAACAGCTGTGAACCTGGGCATGGGAAGCTCACAGTCCAATTCAGAGTCTCAGCAGAGAAAGGTAAAAGGCAGAACATAGTCTGTTCACAACTGGGAAGGATACTTTCTCTGCTTTTGTACTCCAAGCTGGAGTGGGAGGCAGTGTCTTGACCTCAACTGATTCTTTTTCTTGGCCCTTATGTGGCATTGATAAGCCGGCTTCTACCTCCTTTAGGCATCTCCTTCAAAGTGCATAGCAGAACCCAAGCTCCTGCTTTCCAAAATGGCAAGAGTCAGAAATGGGAGAATGAAACGAGTCAAAGGAATGTTCCTGCTCCCATGGATGTGCTTTTGCAGGGATTTAGAGGAAATGGGAATGAACTGGAGGAGTCAATGAAACAATTTCTTCCAAATGATGCAGGAAGGATTGGGAAGCTCTTGTCTGGGGTTCAGTTCAGTACCCATCAGAGGAAAAGAGAGGTGGGAGTCATCCAAGTGGTCAGATGTTTCTAGATGCTTCCAGGCCAGATCCAGAAAAACCCCAAAGCCTCTGACCTTGGAACCACACAAAGCAGCTCTGGTTTATCATATTTTCTGCAACCTGCATGAATCCACTTGTGGTTGTGACCAGGAAACAGAGGGGGAGAGGGTTTGAGGGGGCTCTGAGGCAGAAGGACCCCTGGGTGCTCAGAATGAGTTCACTGTGTGCATGTTAGCTGTTTCCTCTCCTCCCTGCAAAGGTCTGGCAGAGATCAACACAAAGACTCAAAATGTAACAGCCAACTTGACCTTGAAATTTCCCAGCAGCTGCAGGAGCCCGGAGACAGCAGGGGTGGCTGATGGTTCGTGTGGGCGGCTGGGTGTTGGGTCACCTGGGCCGTGTGTGACTTCTGGCTCATCTGAGCAGAGACCTGGCTTTGTTTGGGCAAGGGCCTTGGCACGAGCTCCCCCGGCTGACCTGGCAGCACCCTTTCCTGATGGGCTTTGGAGCTTGGGAACCTCTGGGATACTCCTCAGGAGAAGGAAGAGGCTCTGTGATTCCCCAAATGCTCATGTGAGCCTTGCATAGATGGTGTGAAGTGCATACCACTCATGAGTTCTTCATTTCCCAGAAGACAAGCTTGAAGTTGAGAGTGGTCACCCAAGATGGCACAGCTGGTGGGTGCTAGGGCTTGGGGCTGCTCCCTGGAGGGTCTCTCTGAAGACAAACCCTGTGCTCTTTCCACGACTCTCAGTTTTACAAAGCCTTTCCCATTCCTGCTCCTCCTAAGGAGCCTGGGCCCCTGGGAACCCTCCAGGCTCCAGAGATGCCTCTACAGCATAAGCTGGTTTGAACTCAATGGCACAGGTCCCCCCACCAAAAACTCCCCAAACCTCCTCCCTCAGCACCTAGTGGAGGAGGTACAGTTTACACAGAGGAAGTGTTGACAGCAATTAACACTCAGTGAGTAAAGTAGGAGTATAAAGTAGCCAAACTTTTGGATCCTGCCTCCTCAGTTCAGTTCAGTTCAGTTCAGTCACTCAGTCATGTCTGACTCTTTGTGACCCCATGGACTGCAGCACGCCAGGCCTCCTTGTCCATCACCACCTCCTGGAGTTTACTCAAACTCGTGTCCATTGAGTCAGTAATGCCATCCAGCCATCTCATCCTCTGTCATCCCCTTCTCCTTCTGTCCCCAATCCCTCCCAGCATCAGGGTCTTTTCAAATGAATCAGTTCTTCCCATCAGGGGGCCAAAGTATTAGAGTTTCAGCTTCAGCATCAGTCCTTCCAATGAACACTCAGGACTGATCTCCTTTAGGATGGACTGGTTAGTCCATCTTGCAGTCCAAGGGACTCTCAAGAGTCTTCTCCAACACCACAGTTCAAAAGTATCAGTTCTTCGGCACTCAGCTTTCTTTATAGTTCAACTCTCACATCCATACATGACTACTGGAAAAACCATAACCTTGACTAGACAGACCTTTGTTGGTAAAGTAATGTCTGTTTTTTAATATGCTGTCTAGGTTGGTCATAACTCCTGCCTCCTAGCCATAAACAATTGTCAGTGTTTATGAGGGTATTTATGTCTTTACAAATTGTATTTGTACTTATACTCTGGTATATGGTGGTGATTTAGTCACTAAGTTGTGTCTGACTCTTGTGACCCCATGGCCTGCAGCCTGCCAGGCTCCTCTGCCCATGGGATTTCCCAGGCAAAAATACTGGAGTGGGCTGCAGTTTTCTTCTCTAGGGGATCTTCTGAACCCAGGGATCAAATCTGGGTCTCCTGCATTGCACGTAGATTGTTTACCAACCGAGCCACCAGGGAAGCCCACTCTAGTATACATGCACATTATAAAATATAAATTAAAAATAAGAAAAAAGGGAAAACACATGTGAGAATTATAGCTTCCAGACGTAGAGAATGGACTTGTAGACATGAAGTTGGGGGAAAGGGAGGGTGAGACAAATTGGGCGAGTTCCATTGACATATATACACCACCCTGTGTGAAATAGACAGCTAGTGGGAAGCTGCTGTAGAGCGCAGGGAGCTCAGCTCGGTGTTCTGTGATGCCCTTGAGGGGTGGAATGGGGGTGGTGGGAGGAAGATTGGTGGGAGGGTGGTTCACGAGGGAGGGCATATATGTATACTTATAGCTTATTCACTTTGTTGTACAGCAGAAACCAACTCAACATTGTAAAGCAGTTATACTCTAATAAAAAATAAATACAAGATTGATGGCCTTGCAGATTCACTGTTTGGACCCCAGCACCCTTGGCCACCTCTTGGCAGAGCTATTCCACTTCGCTGGCTCATGGTGCCAGTTGCTGCCAGAGTCGTGGCCCTGGCTGCTCTGCTGAGCCTGGTGAAGGGCCCCCCTCCCCACCCGCAGCTGTCTGAAGTCCAGGGCCTGTGCTCGGCGTGGAAGCGCCATTTCCTGTTGCTGCGACAGCTCGTGCTTGCAATGTCGCATGGGAAGTTTAGTGACATAACACTTTTTGGAGTTAATAAACGAATTGTTGGTTACCAAAGTGATGCATCATGTCTCTTTCTCTCTGTTGTCAGACACCTGTTGGATCATTTTTCTCTGATCACCATGTTAGGAGTGGGGCCTGACTTTCAGCCGTCCATTTACTCCCAAGGCTCAGTTATTAGAAACGAGGCTGACTTCTACTTTTCTCATTGACTGTATCTTTGAAAAAATTATTAGTTAAGCTGTGGCCTGGTCTTTTTGAGGCATGCAGGATCTTGAGTTGTGGTATGGGACCTCTTAGTTATGGTATGTGGGATCTAGTTCACTAAGCAGGGTTCGAAGCTGGGCCCCCTGAATTAGGAGCATGGACTCTTTGCCACTGGACCACCAGGGAAGTCCCTCATTGACTATCTTGCTCAGGAAGTACTAAAACCAAGTGTTCTTGGGACTGGCATCTACCAAGAAATCTAGTGTTTATTTATCTTAAACTCTTACTCAAAACAATACATTTCCAAGCCCAAATATCTTTGTGTCTAACCTTAAGTATATTCAATATGACTCTCACCTTCTTCCTCTTCAATGTGAGGTAATCAGAACTATTTTCTTTGGGAAACTACCTATACTGACTCTCGTACGATAGACGTTGACAGATCCAGCCCCCTGATTTTCAGACCCAAAGAGTGGCAGCCTGGCTTCAAGAGAATCCCCTGGGGGAACTTACTGAAAATGACAGATTCCTGGGCTCTGTCTCTGCAGAGGTGAACTGGACAGATCTGGAGTAGCTCCACTCTGAAAGATCCTTGGTGGATCCTTAAGCATTTGGGAACACCTGCTCTGCACCTGCCTCGACTTGTCTAAATCATGGGGGAAAGTTGGCTCCATCTCCAGCTGAGGTCCAAGATACACAGGGGCATGTTGAGGCCCAGGGCTGCGTAGGCAGAGAACCACTTGACTTTAGACTGCTCTTCTGCATGGGCGGGAACCAGCACTTTGAATTTCTTGAAGTCACCTCCTGGTTCTTCATATGCTCTACCATCGATACAGAAGGTGATACTTATCTTCCTGTGTGCCTCAACAGACACCACACAGCCATCTAATCTAAAAGTAATATCTGGTCATGTCACATCACTTAAAGAGAAAGGGGCCCAGCACTCAGTCCCATTTGGTATTGATGGAGATGGTGATCTCTCAGGAGACCATTTCTGCCCACCTTCATTCTTGTGTTAGGGTTCAAAAGTAGACTTTTGAGCAACTTCAGTAGGTGACAATCTGTGTGGATCATGTGGCTTGGTGTCAGCTGATTTCTGTCCTGGGGGTCAGAGGCAGTTGTTAAACAGATGCAAAGCTGCCAACACTCTAATGCTGCCCTAGAAATATCCATCTTCAGAGAATGAAAGTAACACTGAGTATATACTGTGTCAGAAACTGTACTACTCCCCTCTTTGCACACACATCTCACTTTTTCTTCATAGTAACCATGCCAAGGTAAAATTTTTATCTCCATGTTGACAAAGATGAGGATCGAAACTTGATCTTGCCCAAAGTAAAAAAAATTCACCCTCTAGATGGCTCAACTCCAAGTCTCATTCCATGATCTCATAGCACTAAAGCCAGCAGTCTTGTGGCCAAGAAAAGTTAGGAAGATCTGCCTGAAATTCTCTATTTGGTCATTCATGAAATTGGATTGAATGACAGGGATAAATGAGGTTAAAATTTGTGAGGGGAGGGCAGTAAGCAAATCAGTCTAGTTTATTTTTAATTGAGAATTTACTTTTAGAGAAGTTTAGATTTACAGCAAAATTGAAGGGAAGGTACATAAATTTCCTCTATTCCCCTGACTCCATAATGCATAGCCTCCCTCATTATCAACATCACCCACCAGAAGGGACACTTCCTGTAACCGATGAACTTATGTTGACACATCAATATCACCTAAGGTCTACAATCTATATTAGGGCTCACTTTGGGTGTTGTACATTTTTTGTGGGTTTTGATAGATACATAAATGACATGGATTCAATATTATAGGGTGATACAGCATATTTTCACTGCCCCCAAATGCTCTGGTTTTTCCAGTAGTCATGTATGGATGTGAGAGTTGGACTATAAACAAAGCTGAGCACTGAAGAACTGACGCTTTTGAACTGTGGTGTTGGAGAAGACCCTTGAGAGTCCCTTGGATGGCAAGGAGATCCAACCAGTCTACCCTAAAAGAAATTAGTCCTGAATATTCATCGGAAGGACTGATGCTGAAGCTGAAACTCCAATACTTTGGCCACCTGATGTGAAGAACTGACTCATTGGGAAAGACCCTGATGCTGAGAAAGATTGAAGGCGGGAGAAGGGGATGGCAGAGAATGAGATGGTTGGATGGCATCNAAGCTGAAACTCCAATACTTTGGCCACCTGATGTGAAGAACTGACTCATTGGGAAAGACCCTGATGCTGAGAAAGATTGAAGGCGGGAGAAGGGGATGGCAGAGAATGAGATGGTTGGATGGCATCACCGGCTCAATGGACATGAGTTTGAGTAAGCTCCAGGAGTTGGTGATGGACAGGGAGGCCTGTCATGCTGCAGTCCATGGGGTCGCAAAGAGTCAGACATGGCTGAGCAACTGAACTGAACTGAACTGAACTGCCCCACTCTCACACAATTTGGGACATAAAGTTGATTTTAGAACCCCTCTCCCCAAAAACACTTTAGCTATAAACCCCTTTCCCTTCCACCTCCCACCCTAAAGCAAGCAACAATCTACTATCTGTTTCTATAGATTTTCCTACTTAAGACTTTCAAAAGAATGGAATTATATAATATATGACTGGTTTCTTTCACTTAGCATAAGGTTTTCAAGGTTCATCCAAGCTGTTATGTATTAGTACTTCATTCTTCTTTTTGACCAAATAATAATTTCTTGTATGGACATGCCACATTTCATTTATCCATTTGTCTGTTGATTGATACTGAGGTTTTCCTACTTTTCAGTTAGGATGAATGATGCTCCTAAAAACATTCATATCTGAGTTTTTGTGTGGGTGTAGTTTTCATTTCTTTGTGGTGTATATCCAGGAGTGGAATTGCTGGAACATGTGATGACACATTGAGAAATGGCCAGATATTTTCCAAATTGGCTGCACCGTTTTACATTCCCAACAGCTCTCTATGAGGGTTCTGATTTCTCTGCATTCTCATCAACACTTACTATCTGACTTTTGGAATCTAGCCATCCTAGTGGATGTGACATGGTATCTCACTGTGGTTCTCGTTTGCATTTCCCTAATGACTAATAACGTTGAGAGTGTCTTTTCATGTGCTCATTGGTCATGAATATATCTTCCTTACGCATGTATGTGTGCTCATTCGCTCAGTTGTGTCCAACTATGTATGACCCCATAGACTGTAGCCTGCAAGGCTCCTCTGTCCATGGAATTCTTCAGGCAAGAATACTGGAGTGGGTTGCCATTTTCCTCCTCTAGGGGATCTTTCCAACCTAGGGATCGAAACTGTGTCTTGTGCATCTCCTGCATTGGCAGGCGGATTCTTTACCACTAATACCACCTGGTAAGCACACAGAAACATCTATTCAGATCCTTTGCTCCTTTTAAAATTGTTTTGTATTATTAAGTCATAAGATAAGATTATCAGATATGTAATTTGCAAATATTTTCTCCCAATCTATATGGGGTATCTTTCACTTTATTCATGCTGTCTTTTGAAGCACCAAAGTTTTGAATTTTAATGAAGTTCAATTTATCTATTTTTCTCTCACTGCTTATGCTTTGGGTATCTTATCTAAGAATTATTTGCCAAATTCAAGGTAATAAAAAATTTCCTCTATATTTTGTTCTAAGAGCTTTATTTCTAAAAGTTTTGTTCTAAGAGTTTTAGTTTTAGTTCTTACATTTAGGTCTTTGACCCATTTGATTTAATTTTTTTTATATGGTGTGAGTTAAGCTTCACTCTTCCTTATGTGGCCATCCAGTTGTCTCAGCATCATTGTTGAAAAGACCATTCTTTCTCCATCGAATAGCTTTGGCATTTTTGTTAAAAAAAAAAGAATCAATTGATTATATGTGCATGGGTTTTTTCCTGGATTCTCAATTCTGTTCCACAGATCTATGTGTTTATCCCTGTGTAGGACCACACTGTCTTGATTACCACTGGTTTGTAGTAAGTTTTAAAATTGGGAGGTTTGAGTCCCTCTACTTTTCTCTTATTTTTCAGGTCTGCTTTAACCATTCCAAGTCCCTTGCAATTCTGTGTAGATTTTAGAGTCAGCTTGTCGATTTCTCTAGGGAGGTCTTTGGGATTCTGCTTGGATGCACTGAATCTGTAGGTCACTTTGAGGAATACTGCCATCTTAATGTTAAATGTTCTGATTCATGAACAAGGGATGTTTTCCCTTTCGTTTAGATCTTTATCTTTTTCCCAACAATGACTTATAATATTCAATAAGTTTTACACTTATTTCATTAAATTTATTTCTAAGCATTTTATTTTTTGTTATTGTGAATTAATATTTTCTTAATTTAATTCTTGAATTTTTCATTGCAAGTGTATGCGACAACAGCCGTCTTGTATATTGATCTTCTATCGTGCAATCTTGTTGAACTTGCTTATTAGTTCTAATGGGTTTTTTTAGTGAATTTCTTAGGTTTTTTTATGTATAAGATATAATCTGTGGCTAGAAACAGCTTCATTTCTTCCCTTCCAATGTGAATGCCACTTACTTCTTTTTACTACCTTAACTGCCCTGGCTAGAACCTCCAGTACAATGTTGAATAGAAGTGGCAAGAATGGGCATCTTTGTTTTATTCTTAATCTCAGGAGAAAATCATCCAGTGTTTTTACCATTACACCTGGTATTAGCTGTGGGTTTCTCATAAAGACCTTTTATCAAGTTTGGGGAAGTTTCTTCCTAGTTTGTTGAGTGTTTTTATCATGAAAGGGCGTTAGATTTTGTCAGATGCTTTCTCTGCATCTATTGAGATGTATATTGTCACCCTGATCATTTAACTTAAATGCAGAGTACGTTATGCCAAATGCTGGCTGGATGAAGCACAAGCTGGAATCAAGATTGCCCAGAGAAATATCGATAACCTCAGATATGCAGATGAAATCACTCTAATGGCAGAAAATGAAGAGGAAAAGAGTTTCTTGATGAAGATGAAAGAGGAGAGTGAAAAAGCTTTCTTAAAAAACTCAACATTCAAAAAACTAAGATCATGGCATCCAGTCCTATCACTTCATGGCAAATAGATGGGGAAAAATGGAAACAGTGAGAGATTTTGTTTTCGTGGTCTCCAAAATCACTGCAGATGGTGACTGCAGCCATGAAATTAAAAGACGCTTACTCCTTGGAAGAAAAGCTATGACCAACCTAGACAACATAGCAGAGATATCATGTTGCCTACAAAGGTCCGTCTAGTTTTTCCAGTAGTCATGTGCAGATTTGAGAACTGGACCATAAAGAAGGCTGAGCATGGAAGAATTGATGCTCTCAAACTGTGGTGCTGGAGAAGACTCTTGAAAGTCCCTTGGACAGTAAGGAGATCAAACTAGTCAATCCTAAAGGAAATCAGTCCTGAATATTCATTGGAAGGACTGACCCTGAAGTTGAAGTTCCGAAACTTTGGGCACCTGATGTGAAGAGCCTACTCACTGGGAAAGACTCTGATGCTGGGAAAGATTGAGGGCAGGAGGAAAAGGGGATGACAGAGGACGAAATGGTTGGATGGCATCACTGACTCAATGGATGTGAATTTGAGCAAACTCCAGGAAATAGTGAAGGACAGGGAAACCTGGCATGCTGCAGTCCATGGGACTGGCAACTGAACAACAGCAATGTCTGTTGCTCTAATGATGCAAGTCCTTTAATTATTTTTGCCAGTTCAAATATGTTGAACCCTTCTAAAGAATTTTTTATTTCACTCACTCTATTTCTCAACTCCAAAATTTCAATTTTTTTAAACTGTTTTCATTGGTTTATTGATATCCTTCATTTGCTGAGGCATTGTTATCATATCTTTCTTTACTTCTTTAACATGCTTTTCTTTAGTTCTCTGAACATTCCTTCTTTTAAAAAATTATTTATTTATGGCTGCATCAGGTCTTAGTTTTGGTACACACAGGATCATTTATTGTGGTGCCTGGGCCTTTCCTGTTGCAGAGTATGGGCTCCAGAGTAAGTGGATGTGGCATGTGGGCTTAGTTGCCCTATAGCATGGGGGATCTTAGTTCCCTAACCAGGGATTGAACCCATATTCCCTGATTGGAAGGTGGATTCTTAATTACCTGGTTTTAGTGAAGTGATGGTTTTAGCGAAGTCTATTTTTCTGCATCAGTATTTGGCCTTTGATGCTGTTCCTTGGGGAGATGTAGCTTTGAGTGTGCACATAGTTTCTTGAATGATGGTATTTGTAGAACTTTCTTGCTTATCTTGACTATACCCAGCTGTTAAATTCCACTAACTGCTGGTTAATAGCTCTAACGTTTTCAGTGGTGCTCTGCAGCGCAAACTGCTCTATAAATGAATCCAATCAAACTGTGACTCTTTTGAAGGAATAGTTTTTGAAGTATGTATTTGAGATTTGTTCTGACCTCAGTGGGTTCCTCTTAGCTATTTTATTTCCTGATTCTCTCCTACAAACTATCCAGCCTGTATTCTGGGTTATATCTTCATTAAATCCATTAAATCTCTCTATTTTCTTTCCTCTATAAACTCCACTGCTGCTGCTGCTGTTAAGTTGCTTCAGTCGTGTCTGACTCTGTGCGACCCCATAGATGGCAGCCCACCAGGCTCCGCTGTCCCTGGGATGCTCCAGGCAAAAACATTGGAGTGGGTTGCCATTTCCTTCTCCAATGCATGAAAGTGAAAAGTGAAAGTGAAGTCACTCCACTGTCTTGAGGGCAAACATTTGGTTTGAACTTTTCCATGCTCTTTTGCAAAGAAAGTCAGTTCTTTTGCAAAGATCTGATGAGCTATCTGTTTTATGGTCTGCTTTCCCCTCAGAAAAATCTTTGTAGCTGTGCAGCTGGGGATGGAAACAATGGCAAATCTCTCTCTGAGTAATAATACTCTGCTGCTGCTGCTGCTAAGTCGCTTCAGTCGTGTCCGACTCTGTGTGACCCCATAGACGGCAGCCCACCAGGCTCCTCCATCCCTGGGATTCTCCAGGCAAGAACACTACTCTAGGAACTGAATAATCAGGAGGTGAGGGCAAGCAGTCTGAGATCCTCTGGGCTGGCCTCTCCTCGTGTGAAGCCACTGTCTCATGAATTAAATCAAGGGCAGTCGAGGCTCCAATAGTCTCAGCATGCCACACCCAGGCTAGAGCCTCCGTCTCACGAGACGGGAGTGGGTGGAAGAGGGAGACCCACCACTTCTCAACTGGACTTCCCTGCCACTTAGCCTCAGCAATAGTAGCTGGGGGCGGGATGAGAAATGCCAAAGTCTTGATCCTCCTAGGAAGAAAGTCCTCTAATTGGTTACCATGGGGAGAGGAAGTCCTGTGTTCATGAAAGCAGCAGCCTGGAGTGGAGTTTCTGTCTTGCTGAGCTGAGTGAAAGGAGGGAGGACAAGGCCTTGGTTCAGATACCACGACTTCTCGCTTTTCTTACCAAATTGTCATAGATTTCCTTGAATGGATGTTTCTTCACACACTAAACAGTAATCGAAGCCTCAGAACTGCTTACAGAGTTCTTTTTAAACATTATTATTGTTTTCACTTTTGGCTGTGTGGGGTCCTCGTTGCTGTGAATGGGCTTTCTCTAGTTGCAGTGCACACACTTCTCACTGTAGTGGGTTTCCTTTTTGCAGATCACAGGCTTTAGAGCTTGGGCTTCAGTAGCTGTGGTCACGGGCTTAGTTGTCCCTTGGCATGTGGGATCTTCCCGGACTAGGGATCAAACCTGTGTCCCCTACGTTGACAGGCAGATTCTTAACCACTGGACAACCAGGGAAGACCTTAGAGAGTTTTAAATGATTGTTTATTCAAAATATTTTTCACTAGTTTCAGTGGCTGTGGGTCAGTAGATCTTATGCTAGAATTTTGCCTCTCTGGCTCCTTTATTCTTGAGCTAACCTAAAGAGGTTGCCCCGTAGCTCCTCGACTAAGGCAATAAAATCATACTTTGATCCAACCTAGTTTCTTAATTAACTGATTGTGAGCCTAAAACTATTTCCACCAAAGCTACCTGTTCAGATGTCTGGATGTTTAGATTACTTATTCTATGTGTTGCTAGGCAGAGATAATCATTACCTAAGTTCTCTTGCCACCCAACCGGTCAACCTAGCTTCTGTTTTTGCTCTCTTCTAATTTATTCTGCACATGGCAGTCAGAGTGAGTGGTTTTTAGAAAGAGCTCATTTTGTCATAATATAATACCACTTAGCTGCTTGAGTAATTTTCCATTGTTCTTACAATAAAGTACAAAAGTCTTTAACATGGTCTCCAAGACCCCGTTTTTCTTTTTCACTTCTTCTCATGTCTCATTCACTCTGAGCCCCATTTCCTGTTCCACCCCAACCCCTCTGCCTTTCACCAACATATTTTCTGGTCTCACACTAGTCTTGCAAACTTTTATTGTGCATTTAACATACTCTGTCCTACTTCAGGCCCGCTGCACATGTTCTCTGCCTTACGTGCTGTTCTTTCCTGATTCAGATCTTACCTAAATGTCCCCTCCTCTAGGAAACTTTCCCTGACCTCCCAGAATAGTTCAGGTATTCCTATTCTAATGACACCCCGACACTTTCTACTTTTCACAGAATTTTTCTTTTAATGTTTATTTATTTATTTGGCTGCACTGGATCTTGTGGCATGTGAGATCTAGTTCTTAGATCCCCTGCAGTGTGAAGTGTGGGCTCTTAATCCCTGGCCTGCCAGGAAAATCCCTAGTATATGTGTTTTTGATCAACTGATTAATAGGATGATTATCTGTTAAGCAAACCCCTCCTCATAGTATGGGCTTCCCTGGTGGCTGAGATGGTAAAGAATCTGCCTGCAATGCAGAAGAACTGGTTTAATCTCTGGGTTGGGAAGAACCCCTGGAGAAGGGAATGACTACCCACTCTGGGATTCTCACCTGGAGAATTCCGTGGACAGGGGAGCCTGGCGGTTACAGTTCATGAGGTTGCAAAGAGTCAGACTTTCAATTTCCCCATAGCATGTTAGCTTATGAAGGCAGGGCTTCTGTCTGCCTTGACCCGGTGTTCAGCATAGGACCTGATGCAGAGCAGGGACTCCACAAACACTTGTCGAGTGTGGGCATGATGCTCTTTAGAGCACTGAATGCCGGAGTTGTGTGGGTGGTCCTTGGGGGGGTCTACTTACAGCTGATATGGAACCAGAGGAAAAGTTGTAAACTTAAAAAGAAAACTCCTCCCCACTTATATTTATATTTATAAAACCCGATCTTAGTAATGAGCAGACTGGTGGACACTTATTCCAAAGGAAGTTTCACCAACATCTCTATCCCTGGGCTAGTGTTGTGATAATGTGGCTGGCCCCTCTTTCTTCTTAAGATTCTTGTGATGAATATCATGGCACATATGAAAAATGGCCTTTTACTCTTGACACTGTGGTCTGTAAGTCTGTTTTAACCATATACGAGCTCATGATATTGACAATATAGACTGAGAAAGCAATTATTTTTTAAAAGTAATTCATGTCAATGTATGGCAAAACCAATACAGTATTGCAAAGTAAAATAGAAAAAAAAAAAAAGAACAGGAGCCAACCGAAAAAGGAAGAGATTAATACTGGTAAAGATACAAAACTGCTGTAATCCCCACGTTTGGGGGACTCTTTACCCCCCTCAGTGTCTTTGCTCGGAGCTCTATAATTTCCTCCTCTCTAATAAATTTTATTCGCTTGCTAAAAATAAAAATAAAAGTAATCAATAGCAACAACAATACTTACTACTGTTGGTACTGATTAAGTGTTTTCTTTGTGATAGATTATATTATTTCCAAAAAATTCTATAATAATTTCTTAGAGTAGATAATTTTATTTCCATTTTCTAGATAAATAAACTGAGTTTTGGAAAGATAAAGTTCCTCGCTCAAGGACACATTGTAAGTAAATGTTAAGCTGAGACTCAAACACGTGTGTTTTTGGCACCAGCGCCCAAACTCTTGATCTCTGTTCTTTTTTTTAAATTGACGTTCAGACTCGCAGGTGTAGAGAACATACTTGTGGCTGCCAACGTGGGGCGGGGGAGGGACGGCCTGGGAGTTTGGTGTTAACAGATGGTAACTATTACATTTCGAACAGATTAAACAACAAGTTTCTACTGTATAGCACATGGAACTATATTCCATGTTCTCTGATAAACCATAAGGGAAAAGAGTATGAAAAAGAATGGATATATATACATACTGAAAAAAGTAGTGAAAGTGTTAGTTGCTCAGTTGTATCTGACTCTTTGCGACCCCCATGGACAGTGGCCTGCCAGGTTTCTCTGTTCATGGAATTCTCCAAGCAAGAATACTGGAATGGGTAGCCCCCTTCTCCAGGGGATCTTCCCAACCCAGGAATCAAATCCGGGTCTCCTCTATTGCAGACAGATGCTTTACCATCTGAGCCACCGGTATAACTATATATATACTGGAATGGGGTAGCCCACTACACTAGTCTTACTTAGAGAATCCTATGGACAGAGAAGCCTGGCAGGCTACATACAGTCCATGGGGTTGCAAAGAGTCGGACACAACTGAGCAAGCAGCACCTTCCCTACTTTTTTCATATATATATGTACATTCTTTTTCATATTCTTTTCCCTTACGATTTATTACAGGATATTGAATATAATTCCCTGTGTTATTCAGTAGGATCTTGTTGTCTATCCATCCTAAATGTAATAGTTTGCCTCTGTTAACCCCAAACTCCCAGGCCGTCCCTCCCCCGACCCTCTTGGCAACCACAGGTGTGTTCTCTACATCTGTGAGTCTGGTTCTATTTTGTAGATAGGTTCATTTGTGCATGTTTTAGATTCTACCTATAAGTGCTTTCATATGGCATTTGTCTTTCTCTTCTTAATCTCTGTTCGATATTGCAAAGTGATTCTAGAATTCTGCAAGTGATTTCTTGCTGACAGTCTTCTGAAACTTCATGTCAACTTTCCTCTGAGGTGCCTTTTGAAAACTTTCATCTTTAAGTGGCTTGAGAGAGGGAGGCTTCTCCCTTCATCTCTTATCAAAAGATCACCAAAAGCTAAAATCTGTTTTAACAATTCCATGTTTGAGTAAATGTAATTCTTGCTCCAGAGTTTCTTGATTTTACATGGATATTATCAGGAACTCAAAACAGCAGTGACAATAACAATAATGGGAAAAGCCCCTTGACTGTGTTAATAAGGCAGCACATAAAGGGATATGGACGAAAAAACACAGGAGTTTATCACATCTAAATCCTATTTAAACTTATTACCTCTCAAGTCACTGGAGTATGCTTGTCAAGCAAGAGAGTAGATTTTAAAACATATCCCATAAAGGTTTTGGTGAGTGAAGTAACTGGAGGTGTGGATCTAAATTAATAAGTGAGAAGACGCTTTTCTTATAGCTCTGAGATAACTGCCTTGAAGTCCATGTGTCCTTGCTAACTGGATAGCTCAGATATGGAAGCAACCTAAATGTCCATTGACAAGTGAGCAGAGAAAGAAGACACAGTGGGATACACACAAGAGAATCCATTCAGTCATAAAAAGGGATGAAATAATGCCATGTGCAGCAACAGGGATGGACTCAGCAAGCATCATACTGGTTGAAGTAAGGCAGAACAAGAAAGACAAATACTGTATGATATTACATGCATGAAATCTAAAATAAGACAAAAATGAACTTATTTGTGAAACAGAGATAGACGCACAGATCCAGAAAACAAATTTATGTTTACCAGAGGAGAAAGAGGTTGGTGGAGAGACAAATTAGGAGTTTGGGTTTGGCAAGTAGTAACTGCTGCTGCTGCTGCTAAGTCGCTTCAGTCGTGTCTGATTCTGTGCGACCCCATAGACGGCTCCTCCGTCCCTGGGATTCTCCAGGTAAGAACACTACTATATATAAAATAGTTAAAGCAAGGTCCTACTTATAGCACAGGAAACTATAGTCAATATCCTATAATAAACCACAATGGAAAAAATATAAAAGAATATATATATTTGTATAACTGAATCACTTTATTATACACCAAAAACTAACACAACCTTGTAAATCAACTGTACTTCAATAAAAAATAGATACAATCCTTGCTATTCAGTAGCCAAGGACAATTCTTCATACAGATCTTTAAGTTAAAAAGCCTAAGTAAATAAAACTCCAGGAAGACTTTCTGCCATCAAAATTATTCAGAATGGCTTAATTGATGATGCTATCTGATTCTTGTTAACCTTTTACTCTAATTATAAACAGAAAAGAATTTATAATGTGTGTATATCCAAATGTTTATATAATATTTATTAAGTTTTGATTTTGTAAGAATATAAAGAAAACCAAAAATGGAACATAACCCCACCTTCCAGAAAACTCCTGTTGTTGTTTTTTAAAAAAAATTAGACTAATCCATGTATCTGATTGTTGTTCAGTTGCTCAGCTGTGTCTGACTCTTTGTGACCCCATGGACTGTAGCACACCAGCCGTCCTTGTCCTTCACTATCTCCTGGAGTTTGCTCAAACTTGTGTCCATTGAGTTGGTGATGGCATCCAACCATCTCATCCTTTCTCCTCCTGCTTTCAATCTTTCCTAGCATGACTTTTTCAGTGAGTCAGTTCTGGTACCTGGTAATGTACCTGGTACCTGTAGTAAAAATCTAAATCATGCAGGAAGATATAAAATGAAAAATGAAAGCTCTTTCCCACTACCACCCCCTCCCAGATCATCACAAAATCTTTCCTCTGCATTTTTCTAAAAAAAAATTATATATATATATACATATAATGAAATAGAAATACATATATTTGAAAAGTATACCAAAAGACATTATGCTATATCCACTTAAACTTTGCTTTTTCATTTATAAAATATCTTGGAGATTTATAAATCAGTAAATAGAGACCAATTGCATATAAAAATTATCAAATTTTATTTTGAAATGATTAAAAATTTACAGAAAAGTTGGAACTATATCTTAAAAAATTAAACCAAAACTTTTTCTCCCTGAATGGTTTAATTGTAAGTTTTTGACCTAATGCCCCATTACACCTCAATACTCTAGAGTCTGTTCCCTACAAGGACAATTCCCTGCATAGCCACAATGTGATGATCAAAATCAGAAAATTAAATCAAATATATTACTTCTGTCTAATCACTTTATTATTCAAGTTTTGTCAATTGCCCCAATAATGGCTTTTATAGCAAAAGAATCCAGTTCAGATTCAAAGGTTGCATTTAGTTCTCTGGTCTTTCTAGCCTGCTTCCATATGGAACATTTCCTCAATTTTCTTTTGATTTTTTTTTTGACCTTTACACTGGAAGACTGCAGGTCAGCTATTTCCTAAAATGGCCTCTGTTTGGGTTTGTATAATGTCTCTTCATGCTTGGACTCGGGTCTTGTATCTTTGGCAAACTTGTCATGGAAGTGATGCTGTGTTCTTCATATGGCATCCTAGCAAGAGGAACACCATTCATGTTTGTCTTGATGCTAAAGACTTTGATTGTGTGGATCACACATACTGTGGAAAATTCTTAAAGAAATGAATACCAGACCACTTTATCTGTCTCCTGAGAAACCTGTATGCAGGTCAAGAAGCAACAGTTAGAATCAGACATGGAACAATGGACTGGTTCAAAATTGGGAAAGGAGGACATCAAGGCTATATACTGCTTACTTACATGCAGAGTATATCATACAAAATGCTGGGCTGGATGAATTGCAAGCCGGAATCAAGATTGCTGGGAGAAATATCAACAACCTCAGTTATGCAGATGATACCACTCTAATGGCCGAGAGTGAAGAGGAACTAAAGAGCATCATGTTGAGGAAGAAAGAGGAGAGGGAAAAAGCTGGCTTAAAACTCAACAAACTTTCAAAAAATGAAGATCATGGCATCTTGTCCCATCACTTCATGGCAAATAGATGGGGAAAAAGTGGAAATGGTGGCAGATTTTACTTTCTTCGGCTCCAAAGTCACTGCAGATGGTGATTGCAGCCCCCAAATTAAAAGACACTTGCTTTTGGAGGAAAAGCTATGACAAACTTAGACAGTGTATTAAAAGGCAGAGGCATCACTTTACCAACAAAGGTCCATAGAGTCAAAGCTATGGTTTTTCCTAGTGCTTCCTATGGCTTCCCTATTAGTGTAGATGGTAAAGAATCTGCCTGCAATGCAGGAGATCAGGATTTGATCCTGGTTGGGAAGATATCCTGGAGAAGGGAATGGCAACCCACTCCAGGATTCTTGCCTAGAGAATTCCATGGACAGATCACGGGGTTACAAAGAGTCGGACACGACTGAGGACTAAACTGCATGCTTTTTCCAGTAGTCATGTATGGATGTGAGAGCTGGGCCATAAAGAAGGTTGAGTGCTCCAGCCTTCTCCTCCCAGTGATGCTTTCAAACTGGGGTACTGGGGAAGACTCTTGAGAGTCCCTTGGACTGCAAGGAGATCAAACCAGTCAATCCTAAAGGATATCAGTCCTGAATATTCATTGGAAGGACTGATGCTGAAGCTGAAATTCTGACACTTCGGACACATGATGCAAAGAGCTGATTCACTGGAAAAGAGCTCGATACTGGGAAAGATTGAAGGCAAGAAGAGAAGGTCCACCTAGTCAAGGCTATGGTTTTTCCAGTAGTCATGAATGGATGTGAGAGTTTGACTATAAAGAAAGCTGAGTGCAGAAGAACTGATGCTTTTGAACTGTGGTTCTGTAGAAGACTCTTGAGAGTCCCTTGAACAGTAAGGAGATCAAACCAGTCAATCCTAAAGGAAATCAGTCCTAAATATTCATTGGAAGAACTGATGCTGAAGTTGAAATTCCAATACTTTGGCACCTGATGTGAAGAGCCTACTCACTGGGAAAGACCCTGATGGTGGGAAAGATTGTGGGCAGGAGGAAAGGGGGATGACAGAGGATGAAATGGTTGGATGGCATCACTGACTCAATGAACATGAGTTTGAGCAAACTCTGGGACATGGTGAAGGACAGAGAAGCCTGGCATACTTCAGTCCATTGGGTCAAAAAGAGACACACACCACTTAGTGACTGAACAACAATTATAGTCCTGGAAGCAATCTTTAATTTCATCAGTACACCCCTATCATTTGAATCTGTTTTAGGTATCATGTTCCTTCTTACTTGTATCAAATCTCATACTAAACAATGAGTTCTGGGTTGTAAAAGAGGGTTTATTTTTGCATCTGTCTATAAGTCTTTGCTCACAAGCTTAACAAAAACAAACACAAGTGCTGTTACTAGGTATTTTAATAGCAAGAATTTATTATAGAGAATTGCTAACTGGAAAACTGAAAAGGCAGAGGGATATCATGGAAGTAGCAATTGCAAGAAGAGCTACTACCACTAGGACCGGGAAAGCAAAAGAAAGAATCTGAAAGTATTAAGATGCAGAGCTTGGAGGAGAACCTCGGGCCTCTGGGGAAGGGGACTTTGGCCATCTGGTGCTCATACTTCTTCCCAGGTAGTGAAGTGGTAAAGAATCCACCTGCCAATGCAGGAGACACAAGAGACGTGGGTTTGATCCCTGGGTTGGGAAAATCCCTTGGAGTAGGAAATGGCACCCCGCTTCAGTCTTCTTGCTTGGAAAATTCCATGGACAGAGGAGCCTGGCAGGCTACTGTCCATGGGGTCGCAAAGAGTCGGACATGGCTGAGCAATTGAGCAATCATACTTCTGCAGTGGAGCAGAGGAAATAATCAGACTGGTTTTATGAACTTGAAAAAACTGAAAACTGTACCCAACTACCTGTAGAAAAAACTTCTGGGGTGAAAAAGAAGCAAAGGGTGTTACTGACAGTACTAGGACATCTGCAGGAAGTCGATGGGAAACTGACAGAACAGAGCAAGTCCCGTCCTTAGACTTGGGTCTTTCAGTCTCCTATCATCTGCTATTGGCAGGACCTCCCCCAGCTGGCCAAGGAGAAGTATGGTCTACAGAGTCCCAGCAGCAGCTTCAGAAGCCTGAATACAGAGGCTGGGCTTGAAGCTGAGAAACAATAGCTTAATAACTGGAACAAAACTTTAATTCTAATGTACAGTGATCTTGAGTATTCTGAATTAATTTTTCCTATTAATAGAACCCAGTATGCATTATACTTAAACTGCAGATGCCATTCTCTATCCCACCCTGCCCTACTCAGAGAAATTCTCTTGTACTGTATCTTTGAAAATATTTTCTATTTAATGCATTGGATTTTCTACCTTAGGCTTGTCAATGTTTTTTTAGTTGGATTAGCTTGGTCTTCCATAGGTATCAGCTTTTTCTCTAATTTCTTGAATATTTTGTATTTTCCTCCCCATTCTCTGTGCTTTTCTCAAGCTTTTCCTCTGTTAGTAATTTAGTTTTTAATGACCTCTATTTTTTTTAACTTTTAATTTCTATCAGATCTGTTATCTCCTCTTCAATTTGTTTCCTTAATCTTTCTCTTCCTGTAAACTTCCTTTATTTTAATGCATGTTTTAAGCAAGTGGTTCTAGGGAATGAAGTTATTTTGAAGAGTTTTCTTGTATTCTCTGAGTAATACAGAGTAATACTCTGTTCTAGGCAGAAGTCTTTGCCTCTCTTTTGCATATGGTTTTATTTATATACTCATGCTACACTTTGGTTGCTATGCCATTTAGTTATGTGGTTGCTATGCCATTTAGTTATGTGGTTGCTATGCCATTTATATTCTATTTGACATATTGATTGGCCATATTCTTCTGCATTTTGATTCTGTTTTCAAAAAGGGAAATTACTATTTTCACCCCAAACTACATGTTCACTAATTAGTTTTTCTTCTCCTCTCAATTCCCTCCTCTTCCTTCTCTTTCCTCACCTCCTAGTTTTACCTTTTCCCCCTACTTTGTTCTCGGTCTTCTTTTCCTTTTTCATCATATCCTCTTTTCTTCTTCATTATTCTAAGTAAACTTTATGCCAATTTTTTCTTTACAAACTACAGACCTGAGTTTCCTCTGTTAGTATGTTATATAAGGACAAGCTAAGGGTTCTTTGTAAAATCAGCCTGTATAGGTTTTTTAAAAAGGGGGTATTGATGGAATTAAGATGATATTTTAGTTGTCTCCAAGAATGCTGAAATCCTATGGAAAATCTCTGGGGGAGGTTATCTATCTATCTATCTATCTAGATACAGACATACAAAAACAAGAGACAAACCAATGTTAAAAATGAAGTAACATTATATCAGAGATCTTGTGCCTCAAGTTCACACAGACATGTTTTGCAAACTTGGCTGAAGCAAACACCAAGGCTGAAGAATTATTGACTATGCCAAAGCCCTTGACTGTGTGGATCACCACAAATTGTGGAAAATTCCTAAAGGGATGGGAATACCAGACCACCTGACCTGCCTCTTGAGAAACCTGTATGCTGGTCAGGAAGCAACGGTTAGAACTAGGCATGGAACAGCAGACTGGTTCCAAGCATGGCAAGGAGTACGTCAAGGCTGTATATTGTCACCCTGCTTATTTAGGTTCTATGCAGAGTACATCATAAGAAATGTTGGGCTGGAAGAAGCACAAGCTGGAATCAAGATTGCTGAGAGAAATATCAATAAGCTCAGATATGCAGATGACACAACCCTTATGGCAAAAAGCAAAGAAGAGCTAAAGAGCCTCTTGATGAAAGTGAAAGAGGAGAGTGAAAAAGTTGGCTTAAAGCTCAACATTCAGAAAACGAAGATTATGGCATCTGGTCCCATCACTTCATGGCAAATAGATGGAGAAATAGTGAAAACAGTGTCAGACTTTATTTTGGGAGGCTCCAAAATCACTGCAGATGGTGATTGCAGCCATATATAAATGAAATAAAAAGACGCTTATTCCTTGGAAGAAAAATTATGACCAACCTAGACAGCCTGTTAAAAAGCAGAGATGTTACTTTGCCAACAAAGGTCTGTCTAGTCAAAGCTATGGTTTTTCCAGTAGTATGTATGGTTGTGAGAGTTGGACTATAAAGAAAGCTGAGCATCAAAGAACTGATGCTTTTGAACGGTGGTGTTGGAGAAGACTATTGAGAGTCCCTTGGACTGCAAGGAGATCCAATCAGTCCATCCTAAAGGAAATCAGTCCTGAATATTCATTAGAAAGACTGGTGCTGAAGCTGAAACTCCAATACTTTGGCTACCTGATGCGAAGAACTGACTGTTTTGAAAAGACCCTGATGCTGGGAGGGATTGAAGGCAGGAGGAGAAGGGGACGGCAGAGGATGAGATAGTAGGATGGCAACACCAACTCAATGGACATGAGTTTGAGTAAACTCTGGGAGTTGGTGATGGACAGGGAGGCCTAGCATGCTGCAGTCCATGGGGTCGAAAAGGGTTGGACACTACTGAGCGACTGAACTGAACTGAACTGTATAGTCATAAGGGATTTGATTTAGGTCATACCTGAATGGTCTAGTGGTTTTCCCTACTTTCTTCAATTTAGGTCTGAATTTGGCAATAAGGAGTTCATGATCTGAGCCACAGTCAGCTCCTGGTCTTGTTTTTGCTGACTGTATAGAGCTTCTTCATCTTTGGCTACAAAGAACATAATCAATCTGATTTTGGTATTGACTATCTGGTGATGTCCATGTGTAGAGTCTTCTCCTGTGTTGTTGGAAGAGGGTGTTTGCTATGACCAGTGCATTCTCTTAGAAAAACTGTGTTAGCCTTTGCCCTGCCTCATTCCGTACTCCAAGGCCAAATTTGCCTGTTACTCCAGGTATCTCTTGACTTCCTACTTTTGCATTCCAGTCCCCTATAATGAAAAGGACATCTTTTTTAGATGTTAGTTCTAGAAGGTCTTGTAGGTCTTCATAGAACCATTCAACTTCAGCTTCTTCAGCATTACTGCTCGGGGCACAGACTTGGATTACTGTGATATTGAATGGTTTGCCTGGGAAATGAACAGAGATCATTCTGTCATTTTTGAGATTGCATCCAAGTACTTCATTTTGGACTCTTTTGTTGACTATGATGGCTACTCCATTTCTTCTAAGGGATTTTTGCCCACGGTAGGAGATATTATGGTCACTGAATTAAATTCACCCATTCCAGTCCATTGTCGGAGAAGGCAACGGCATCCCACTCCAGTACTCTTGCCTGGAAAATCCCATGGATGGAGGAGGCTGGTAGGCTGCAGTCCATGGGGTCGCTGATCAGACACGACTGAGTGACTTCACTTTCACTTTTCACTTTCACGCATTGGAGACGGAAATGGCAACCCACTCCAGTGTTCTTGCCTGGAGAATCCCAGGGATGGCAGAGCCCAGTGGGCTGCTGTCTGTGGGGTCACACAGAGTCGGACACGACTGAAGCGACTTAACAGTAGCAGCAGCAGCAGTCCTTAAATTTGCCTTGACTCATGGACCTATCATTCCAGGTTCCTATGCAATATTGCTCTTTACAGTATTGGACTTTATTTCCATCACCAGTCACATACACAAATGGGTGTTGTTTTTGCTTTAGCTCCATCTCTTCATTCTTTCTGAAGTTATTTCTCCACTGATCTCCAGTAGCATATTGGGCACCTACCGACCTGGGGAGTTCATCTTTCAGTGTCCTATCTTTTTACTTTTTCATACTGTTTCTCAAGGCAAGAATACTGAAATGGTTTGCCATTCCCTTCTCCAGTGGACCATGTTTTGTCTGAACTCTCCACCACGACCTCTCCGTCTTGGGTGGCCCTACACAGCATGGCTCATAGTTTCATTGAGTTAGACAAGGCTGTGGTCCATGGGATCAGATTGGTTAGTTTCCTGTGACTGTGGTTTTCATTCTGTCTGCCCTCTGATGGAGAAGGATAAGAGGCTTATGGAAGCTTCCTGATGGGAGAGACTGACTGAGGGGGAAACTGGGTCTTGTTCTGAAGGATGGGGCCCTGCTCAGTAAATCTTTAACCCAATTTTCTGTTGCTGGCCTGTGTTCCCTCCTTGTTGTTTGGCCTGAGGCTGAGCTTTGGTGGAGGCAATGAAGATAACGGTGACCTCCTTCAAAAGGTCCCATGTGTGCACTGCTACACTCAGCGCCTCTAACCCTGCAGCAGGCCACCGCTGACCCATGCCTCTGCCAGAAACTCCTGGACACTCGTGAGCAAGTCTGAGTCTGTCTCTTGTGGGGTCACTGCTCTTTTCTCTTGGGTCCTGGTGTGCATAAGCTTTTGTTTGTGCCCTCCAAGGGTTTGTTTCCTCAGTCCTGTGTAAGATCTGGTGGCTCTATGGTGGGATTAATGATGACCTCCTCCAGGAGGTCTTATGCCATCCCAGGCCTATTGCACCCAGAACCCCTGCCTCTGCAGCAGTCCACTGCTGACCTGTACCTCTGCAGGAGACCCTTAGACACAGCACAGTTTAGGCTTTAGCATAGTTTAGGCTTTCCTTAATATGATGAAAAAGAAAATTGATTATGATATCAACCATGGGTACCATAACTCCTTTTAGGGAAGAAAGTGTATCATTTGAATAAATAATTTGAAGGGCTTTTCAAGCTTGGAAAATTTTTGGTCATATCTCTTCAAATATTTTTTCAGTTCTCCTTTTTGCCTTTGAGGACACTAATTACACATGCATGAGGCTGCTCAAAGTTGTCCTACATCTCACTGGTACTGTTTTCATTTGCTTTATTCTTTTTATACCCTGTGCTTCATTTTGCTTAGTTTCTGTTGCTATGTCTTCAAGAGCATTATTTTTTCCTTTCTAATAACTGATCTGCTGTTAATCACATTTCATATTTACATACCAAATATCTTTGGTATTTTTATATCTTGAATGACTCTGCCTATATTTTGAACAAGTGAAATATAGTTATAATGTCTTTGTTTGCCAATTCTAACCTTCTTGTCAGTTCTGGGTGGGTTTCAATTGATTACTTACCTTCTTCATTATGAGTCAGGTTTCTCTGCTCCTCTGTAAGGCTGGTAATGTTTGACTGGGTTCCAGACATTGTAAATTTTACCCTGCTGAATGCAGATAGTTTTGTTTTTCTATAAATATTCTGGGAAGCAGTTAAGTTTCTTGGAAGAAGTTTGGTCCCTTCTGGTCTTGATGTGGTGACGTGTTAGGTGAGTCCAGAACAACGCTCAGTATGGGGCTAATTATTTCCCATTATTGATGTAAGACCTTCCTGAGTTCTCTAATCAATGCCCTGTGAATTATGAGTTTTGCCAGGCTAGGTTAGGGGAACACACACAGCTGTTAATATCAGCCCCATTTGAGTGCTGAATACTATTTCTGTTATTCTTTTTAGATGACTCTGTCTCCAGCTTCAGGTAGTTTGTTCACGCACATGATTGGTCCATGCCTTAGTGAATACTTTAGAGGGATCCTGTGTGCATCCCTGGGATTCTCTCTTTGTGTAATGCTTACCTTCATCCTGTGAACTGCACTGTCTTGATCTTTCTAGATTGTCTCTTCCATCCACAGTTATTGATATGTTGTGTTTTCACTCCTATTTAGTTCTAAGTATTTCCGGTTTTCTCTTGTGATATCTTCTTTTACCCATGAGATATGTAGATGTGTGTTGTTTAATTTCCAAATATTGAGGAATTTTCCAGGTTTTATTTTAGACTTTCATCTCCATACAATTCTATGGTCAGTGAATATACTCCATATGATTTCAATCTTTTAGAATTTATTTAAACTGTTTTAAACCATTTTGGTGAATGTTTCATGTATACTTGAAAAAAATGTATTCTNTTTTTAATATGCTATCTAAGTTGGTCATAACTTTCCTTCCAAGGAGTAAGTGTCTTTTAATTTCATGGGATTCAAACCCACGCCTCCAGGGGAAACTGCGACCTGAACGCAGCGCCTTAGACTGCTCGGCCATTCTGACTTCCTATTATAAGCCTTAGGACAACCAATAAAAAATAAATGAAAGTGGTATAGCAAATAAATGGCTTGATGGAAAATTGACAAATAATTAAAAATTATAAAAATAAGTCAAAATTTTGGAGATGAAAAGTACAATAACTGAAATTAGGAACACAAAAGATGGTTTAATATCAAGTTAGATGCAGCTTAAGAGAGAATTAGTCAAGTACAAAATAGGTGAGAAAAAATATCCAAGACTGAAGCACAGAATGAAAAAAGTATGAAAAATGCAAAAACAACTTTATCATTAACATTAAACTCTTAAACCAAATTTTCAATGACATTCAGGATGATCTCAGGCATTTTACCTTATACAAAATGAACTTCTAAAAGTTTTACTTTGACTTCATAAATTAGATGGAAATATTGAGCCATTATTGAAATTAATTTAATTTTAATTAATTTAAATTAAATTAATTTCTTATATAATATCAGCCATAATGCTATAACCAACATCTATTGAAATAAACAGTAAAAAGACAAAGACCTTATTCCATATATTTAGAAACTAAAAAGGCACTGCCAAAGAATTCACGGATTAAAGAGAAAAATTCCAGTTGAAATGACAGAACATCTGGATCAGACACAGGTAAAAATGTTACATATCAAATCTAACAGAATGAAGCTAAAGTGGTACTTAGAAATAAATTGAGAGCATTTAATGTTGTTGTTCAGTCGCTCAGTCGTGTCCAGCTCTTTGTGACCCCATGAACTGTAGCACGCCAAGCTTCCCTGTCCTTCACAATCTCCCAGAGTTTCCTCAAACTCATGTTCACTGAATCAGTGATGCCATCCAACCAGCTCGTCCTCTGTCATCTCCTTCTCCTCGTCTTCAGTCTTTCCGAGCATCTGGATCTTTTCAATGAGTCGGCTTTTCACATCAGGTGGCGAAAGTTGGAGCTTCAGCGTCAGCACCAGTCTTTCCAGTGAATATTCAGGGGTCGATCTCCTTGCAGTCCAAGGGGCTCTCAAGAGTCTTCTCCAGCAGCACAGTTTGAAAGCACTAATTCTTGGTGCTCTGTCTTTTTCATGGTCTTTATTACTTCCTTGGCAGGACCCAAGGCTCTCTTTGGGTCCCCCCTGTACTGTGAGTTGGAAACTCACCCCATGCAATAAGCTCAACAATCATGGATCACACCTCATTTCATTTCCTCCTTTCAGACAGCGCTATCATGCACTACACCACCTTCCTCTGCTGTTTTACGTATTTGTTTGGGTTTCCGGTTATTTAAGATGAGAGAGCAAATCTGGCCTCCTTTATTCCATGGCAGCTGAAAGTAGAAATAATCTGTCATTTTTATGAAGTTTGAAAACATGCAAAACAATGCCACATATATGTCCCCTATTTCTATATATAAATAAATATGTATTGATATAGACATAGTTTGGGGAAAATGAACTAATAGTATAAAAACCATGCATAGGGAAGCTGAACACCAAATTTGGGAGAAAAGTTATTAGAGGGAGAGATAGCAGAAAACTACCCTGAAATTGAGATAATGAGCAAGAATGGTAAAATTTTAGAATTCTTTGAAGATTAGTAGTAGGCACAGGGATATTCACCATGTTTTTCTATATATTTCCTATGTGCATGAAATATTTTATAATAAAAATTTAAAGGTATGCAAAAGGGAGAATAAAGAGTATTAGTTAAAGGAGTATTCTAGAAAGATAAAGAGGTAAAATAGGATAGTAATTAAATGTGTCTGTAAGCCACATCTAAGCCAGATGGCACTGTTGGGGGTGGGGACCAAGTGGTAGCAAATAGAAACAATATATCTTCTTCTCTCACCAGCCAGGTCTCAGCAGGCTGTGATTTACCTGTTGGTGCTTTCCTATGGGTACTTTCTACTCCTGGGCAGAATTTGATCAGTTCAGTTCAGTCGCTCAGCTGCGTCCGACTCTTTGTGACCCCATGGACTGCAGCACGCCAGACTTCCCTGTCCATCACCAACTGCCGGAGCCTACTCATGTTCGTGTTGATGATGCCATCTAACCATCTCATCCTCTGTTGTCTCCGTCTCCTCCTGCCTTCAATCTTTCCCAACATCAGGGTCTTTTTCCAATGAGCCAGTTCTTTGCATCAGGTGACCAAAATATTGGAGTTTCACCTATAACATCAGTCTTTCCAATGGTTATTCAGGACTGATTTCCTTTAGGATAGACGTTGCAGTCCTTGAAACTCTCAAGAGTCTTCTTTAACACCACAGTTCAAAAGCATCAATTTTTTGGCGCTCCAGTTTCTTTATAGTCCAACTCTCACATCCATACATGACTACTGGAAAAACTATAGCTTTGACTTTGTTGGCAAAGTAATGTCTCTGCTTTTTAATATGCTGTCTAGGTTGGTCATAGCTTTTCTTCCAAGGAGCAAATGTCTTTTAATTTCATGGCTGCAGTCACCATCTGCAGTGATTTTGGAGACCAAGAAAATAGTCTCTCACTGTTTCCATTTTCCCCCATCTATTTGCCATGAAGTGATGGGACCAGATGCCATGATCTTAGTTTCCTGAATGTTGAGCTTTAAGCCAACTTTTTCACTCTCCTCTTTCACTTTCATCAAGAGGCTCTTTAGTTCTTCTTTGCTTTCTGCCATAAGTGTGGTGTCATCTGCATATCTGAGGTTATTGATATTTCTCTTTGATGGAACCCTTCAAAACCCCAGCTTCCATAAACACCACAATGTTACCACCACGCCTTGAGTTATCTGTCGACCTGCCTCTGGACTTGAGCTCCTGGGTCACTGTTATGCTCTCTCTTATCCACATAGATGATCTCTCTCTGACTTTGGCCTCTCAGCATCTTGGCGCTACTTCTCTTCAATGATCATCTCTTGCTTGGATCTTTGCAATAGCCTCCTGACTTGTCTCCCTTCATCATTATCCCCTGCTGCATCTACCCTTAATATGGTAGCTGATGGACTGGCCCTCTGAAAACCTCGGATCATGTCACTTCTCTGCTCAAAATTCTCTGTCTTGCTCAGAGGAAAAACCAAACTCCCATATTGCCTTCAAAGCACTGCAGTGATCTGGCTCCTTCCACCCCATCTCTTGCTGCTCTCCCCCACTCCCTGTCCCTACTCATCACTTGGGGCTCCCTGATGCTCCTGCCTCAATTACACCTGCTGCTTCCTCTTAGAAACTTTAAACCTGATTATCTACCTGGCTTGTTCTTTCTCTCACCAAAAGTGTGGTTTTCTCAATTTTCACATTTTACAGGTCTTTCCGACCTCTTTATTTAAAGCTACTCTCATTTTCATGATGCATTCCTTTTCTTCCTCTGCTTATTGCTTTCTCCCTAGTATGTGTGGTCTTCCAATATACTATAAAATTTATTTCTTAATTTTTTAATTGTCTGTCTCCTTCCACTGGAATATAATCTTCATGAAAGCAGGGATTTTTGTGTTTTATTTATTGCTGTAATACAAGCACTTAGAACAAGTGCCTGGCACAGAGATTGCCATCAGTGGCTTTGAGAATCTCTGTTTCCTCCTTTACTCAGAGACGTAAGGAGTGAGGGAGAGGTGTATAGCCCCTTGTACCAGCGGTTCACCTGATGCAGATGTGATGGCAGTCCCTTGGACTGGGCTTTGAGCGTCAGCTAGGCAGAGTGCCGCAGAAGTGTTCCTAGGTCCTAGGTGTTTAACTTCTTCAGGTCTGGAGAGCCCCTCTGTGACTTTCCTGCCTCTTGTAGGGACCCAGAAATCATTTGATTGCTTCCATGAATGAATGCAAAAGAAAGAGGTGGCAGAGGATGAGATGGTTAGAGAGCATCACTGACTCTGTAGACATGAATTTGAGAAAACTCTGAGAGATAATGGAGGACAGAGAAGTCTGGTTGCTGCAGTCCATGGGGTTGCAAAGAGTCAAACACAACGGAGCGACTGAACAACAGTAATGAAAGCAGGAGAGGGCCCAGCAGCTCTTCAAGGCTGCCCAAGGCTCCGTCTGCCCAGGAGCTTGCTGGCACTCTCCTTACTGGGCTCTTGCTGTCTTTCTGGGACTCAGCCCAGCTCTCAGAGCCCACAGCTTTATCTAAGAATTCTGTTGCCTCCCTGGCCTCCGCTTCAGATCGGGGGATAAGGACTTTCTCTATGTAGAATCCACCGACATCTTTTCAATGCTCCCCACCCCCACCCCCCATCTCTCACCTTACTTCATTTTCTCTCTTCTCCTCCCCCAGGCTGGAAATTTTTCCCTAGTATAACAAAACGCTAATCTTGCTTCTGTTCATCTCTCATCTGTATTGTGAATCCTTCCCATTTTTCTAAGGGCCTGGGCTTTTGGAATCTAAAAATAGGAGGAGAGACACTATCTTTCTGCATTTGGCTGTCAAACTCTCTCAGAGGATAACTTGGCTGCTGTAATGGAAGAAGGGTCAGGGGCATGGGAGAGGGAAAGAGAGAGGGAAAAGCTTGGGTGGGGGAAATTATGAAACATTTATAGAAGATGTGGTATATATACACACTGGAATATTACTCAGCCATTAAAAGAATGAAATAAGGTTATCTGCAGCCACATGGATGGACCTAGAGAGTGTTATACTGAGTGAAGTATGTCAGAGAAGGAGAAATATTATATGACATCCCTCATATGTGGAATCTAAAAAGAAATGAACTTACTTACAAAACAGAAAGAGACTCACAGACTTAGAAAATGAATTCATGGTTGCTGGGCGAGGGTGAAGGGATAGTTAAGGACTTTGGGAAGATCATGTACACACTGCTGTATTTTAAATGGATAACCAACAGAAACTTATCGTACAACACATGGAACTCTGCTCAATGTTACGTGCCAGCCTCGATGGGAAGGATGTTTGGGGGAGAATGAATACATTAGATGCATGGCTGAGTCCCTTCACTGTTCACCTGAAACTATCACAACATTGTTAATTGGCTGTACCTCAATACAAAATGTTTTGACATTAAAAAAGAAATAAAAATAAAATTTAGAAAAAAACAAAACAGTCTCATCGCTTGATGACAGTAATGACGGCAGTAATAATGATGGTGGCGCTAGTGGTAAAGAATCCGCCTTCCAGTGCAGAAGACGTAAGAGACGTGAGTTTGATCCCTGTGTCAGAAAGATCCCCTGGAAAAGGATTTGGCAACCCACTCCAGTATTCTTGCCTGGAAAACTCCTTGGAGAGAGGAGTCTGGTGGGCTACAGTCCAGGGGGGTCACAAAGAGTCAGACACGACTGAGCGCACACACAACATTAACTGAGCACTTCCTGTATGTCAGGTCAGCTCCCAAGTTCTCTGTATACAGCATCTCCATTAATCACCACCGGAACCCCATGTGTATTTATTACTATAGTCATTTTTCATAAGAGCAAATTGAAGTCTAGTGAGGGAGAGGGATTTACTCAGGTCCCACATTTTACAAATGATGGGTGTGGGCTTCAGACGCAAGCCTGCTGTACACCAAAGGCTGTACCTCCTGGCCTCATGGCAACACCTCTAGAGCCTGAGGATACCAGGCCCTGTAGATGGGGAATTACTCCATTTTCCCACACTCCCAGCCNATTTTACAAATGATGGGTGTGGGCTTCAGACGCAAGCCTGCTGTACACCAAAGGCTGTACCTCCTGGCCTCATGGCAACACCTCTAGAGCCTGAGGATACCAGGCCCTGTAGATGGGGAATTACTCCATTTTCCCACACTCCCGGCCCCTCACCCAGCAAGGGTGCGCTGTCCCTCCTCTTCCTGCCGTGCCCTGGGAAGGGCTGAATCATCCCCGTTTGTCCCCAAGGTCAGCCTCTCCCTGCAAATTTGCTTCCTACTTGCTTCTGCTTCAGTAGGTTTCCAGTCTCACTCTCTTCTTCCTTCTTTTTGTCTCTTTTTCTCGGTGTGGCTTTACAAATAAAATATAAATTTAGCTGAGAGCTCATACCACAAAAAGAGAAGAAGTGATAAGCATAAGCGGCAAACAGAACCCAGGGGGTTAACACCCTGCTACCACACATGAAGGGTTTGTGGGGAGAGGGCTGAGGATCTGTGTGTCTTTGCTCTCGAGGGTGTTCAGGCTGCCTTTGCTGCTTCCTGCAGAGATGTCCTGCGCTCCTCCCCAAAGAGCAGTGTCTTTATCAACAAGTAGAAAGCTGCAGCTTCGGGAAGGTGTCCCAGCTCCAAATTATCTCTACTGTCAGAGGACTGCTACTTTGGAACAAGCTAACTCTTAAAAAAAAAGAAAAAATCAGCCATTGACATCTTAGTATAGCTGAGCTGAACCAGCTAGCCCAGATCCAGAGTCTTTTTTTTTTTTTTTTAAGATACAAGCACCTCAATGTGCAAAGCAGCACTGTTTTTCTTTCCCCGTTTTTGAAGATTTTTTGGATGTAGACCATTTTTTACAGTCTTCATTGAAACTGTTAGAATATTGCTTCATTTGTTTATGTTCTTGTTTTCTGGCCATGAGGCACACGGGAATTTTAGCTCCCTAACCAGGGATCGAACCCGCACCCCTGCACTGGAAGGCAATATCCTAACCACCGGACCACCAGGGAAGTCCCCAAGACCCAGATTCGTAGGGGACAGTCATTTTGATGGCAGTGAGGTGGGAGGAGAGGAAACTTGGAACAGGGTGCAATCAGTTGAGTCCAGGGCTGTGAGAGGGCTCTGGGCAGCTGGGCAAAGGCTGTGTGTCTCTGCAGGTGACGACTCCATCAGCACCTTGGGCCTGATCCTCTGCGTGGGGCTGTCGCTGCTGCTCGTGTCCATCCTGGGCTACAGCCTGGCCAAGTGGTACCAGCGTGGGTACTGCTGGGAGGGTGAGTGCGCGCCGGACCTTGTCACCCCAGCTCAGCCCAGCCCCTCCTCTTCCGTGGTATTTGGCCAGGCCAGATGGGGCAGCAAACTCTTTAGAATGGTGCATGCAAAAGTATTTCCTGTGGTGGCGACAGTGGCCGAAGACTTGGGCGGGGTGGCTGAGCCCTTGAGGCAGCGGGGGTAGGGTACTGGGGCCTTTATAGAATGGGGGGCTGTTCCCACACCCAGCAAGCAGTCAGCTTCCTCCTCCCTCAGAACTCACAGGAGTCCATCTCCCAGGCCTCTGTGGGCCCCAAGGCCAAGGGTGATGTGCTAGACTGGCCAAGCTCCCGATGTCTTCTCTACCCCTGGCTCCTTGTCCTCTCTTCTCCTGCCTGTGTATCTCAGGGTCTTCTCCTGAGCTTGCTGATGCTTCAGCCCCACTGGGCGTCTCCTGGAATTTGCTGGGGGTGCCCCCAACTCTGATTCACATCTTCATTTCCCATAGGACCCGGGAGAGCTGGGAGGGCGTACTAGAGTCCTAGGGGCTTCCCAGGTGGTACTAGTGGTAAAGAACCCGCCTGCCAGTGCAGGAGACATAAGAGACGTGGGTTCCATCCCTGGGTCGGGAAGATCCCTGGAGGAGGGCATGGTGACCAACTCCAGTATTCTTGCCTGGAGAATCCTGTGGACAGAGGAGCCTGGTGGGCTACCGTCCATAGGGTCGAAAAGAGTCAGACACGATTGAAGTCACTTAGCATGCACTAGAGTCCCAAGAAGCAGAGAACATTTCCTGGATTTGCAGTTAAATTCAACAGCTTCCACGGATGTTTGTTGAGCACCTACTATGTGCCAACGTGCTTGTGCCTAATATGATTTTTTTAAAAATTCCATGTGAAGTTGAAATTTTTAGTGTGTGTGTGTGTGTGTGTGTGTGTGTGTTTTTACAGAAGATATGAGGCTAGAGTCACAGAGTTGGAAAGTGGTGGAGTCTGGATTCCAGCCTCCTTCCCCAGTGGCAGGATCTATCCTCAAAGAGCTGGTGTTTCTGTCTAGAAAGAAGGGAATGTACCCATGAGTTTGGAGCAGGAAGAAGAGACTGAAGGAGTCTGGGAACCTCCCATGACATCCTGAGGCCCAGCCTAGCCACTCACACCTCCCAGACAGGCATGAGGGTCGAACATATGCTCCAAGAAGAGTGGTGGGTCACTCTCCCTGGAGGTACCAACTCTTTCTTTTCTGATTGTCTTTTTAGGGCCTAATTTTGTCTTCAACTTGTACCAAATCCGGTGAGTAGATTCAGGACAGATCGGGGTGGGATGGGGGTGGGGGGCTATGTATGCTTGAGAAAGAATTGAAGATGGAGCTCAAACTTATTACTTCCCTTCCCTGTCTCCTCCCCATGTCTCTGAGCAAGCAAGAGAAAAGGGTGGAGCAGGGTCCATGTAGAAAGTTCCATGAAAGAAAACTTTAACACAGACAGAACATGGAAGATCCTAATGACAGTGATCTACTTAGCATTCACCCCTGAGTGGTCATCATCCATTCATCCATCCGTTCATATATTCATTCACCCATCATTTATTCAGTAAAGATTCGATTGCAGTAAGTATTGTGGCCTTAGTTTCTAAGGGTACAAAGATAACTTGGCATAGTATCTGTCTTTAAGCTGCCCCGTGGTGGACACCTGCCTGGTTACAGATATAATCTCAGACATAACATGCTGTCCAAAGAGAGGAGCAAATGAAGACAATTGGAGATTCAGGGAGTGTCCCGAGTTATTGCAAGAAGATTCAGAAAGTCCTCCTGTGATAAGTCGTCTCATCTGGTCTCTGCCACACAGCAGGCCTGCTTCTCATCTGGCCCAAGGGTTGGGTAACTCTCATTCTGGAAAACAAGTCAGTGAGTCAGTGAGTCACTGCTGGAAGTTTTTCCCATGCTCTGGTCCCAGAGAGAGGTCAGGTTCTCAGCCCTAGTAACTTGATTGGATGGTCTTTCTCAGGAACCTGAAGGATCTGGAGGTAGGTCCTCCTTTCACCATCAGTGGCCACATTAGCAGTTCTGATGGAGGCTACATGAAGTTCTCAGACAGGCTGGTCTGATGAGGGGAGTGTCAACTTTCTGGAGCCCCAGAGAGGTGAGTGGAACATTGGTGAGCTCCTGAGCGGACCTGATGTCCCAGTGTGGTCCTCAGGTGGCTCAGGCATCCAAGCCTAGCACCAAAGATGGCTTGGAACCCACAGACGATGTGGGTCATCCTCCAGGGAGTGGGTGCTGTAGGAGATGATCCCGAGAGCAGAGACCTGGGATCATGCTGTCCCTGCCTCTTGCTAGCACTGGGTCGCTCCTTGTACTGTTGTCCACCTGATCCATGCCTTTCTTTCCTTTCTAATCAGATGGAAGTTTTTAGAACGGGGTTTTCTATCTCAACCCTTTGCTCTGAGATGAAGGCTCCAGATGGCCACCCTTTCCAAGAAGCATCGCTGTAGAACTTCTGAACTTGAATATTCTAAGCCCAGGAGCTGTCCTTGCTTCCTGGCTGGCGAACCCCATGATCCCACTTTTCCTTGCCTGCCTTCAAGCCCATCTCTCTTCACATCACAGTTGCTGTCTCCCATCTAAACACTTTCTCTTTCCAGCAGTCCCTCACGGACCTTCAGTTTGGTTTCCCTCTCATCTCCACATAGGACCCCACACTCAGCTCCTCTATATGTTTCTCCCTCTGCCCAGATGTGATGGTTCAGAGCAGCAGTCCCCAATCTTTTTTGACATCAGGGACCAGTTTCGTGGAAGACGATTTTTCCACAGATGGGCATGGGGGATGGTTTCGAGATGATTCAAGCATATTACATTTATTGTGCAATTTATCTCTATGATTAGTACATCAGTTCCACCTCAGATCATCAGGCTTTAGATCCCGGAAGTTGAGAAGCCCTGGTTTAGAGGAATCCTTTCAAAGACTCATTTCTTTGTCCTGTCCCCTTATCTTTTTCTGCAGGAGGAGGCTCCTGGCTCAGAATCCACCCCTCTTGGGCTCCCCTGCCTTCAACCCCTGGGTCTTCAAGGCCTGGCCTGGCCCCTCTTGTGACCATTGAGGAGTCTTCTCTTGGGACACCCCAGCCTGCAGCATGAGAGTCCCCGGGAGAGTCAGACCTCTGGGAACAGAGTCTGTGAAGTCACAGAGGCTTTCTCGCAGAAACCAAGAGACGACCATTTCCTGAGGAGGAGGGGCTGGTTCCTGGGGAGCCCCTGAGCCTGTGCCCACAGGTTCCAGGTGCCCTGGAGAGCAGAGCCCTCCCAGCTGGGCGGCATGGGTGGGGCTTGGAGATTCCGGAGGGGAGCTCTCCATTGGGCATCCCCAGCCGCTTCCCCTGGGGGACTGACACCGGGGCCAGAAAACCTGTCATATCCTTCATAGGCAAAGTCATGTGGGAGAAAGGGTCATTCCAGATGCTTTTAAACCTTCCTACCAGAAGCCAGCTTCTCCTGAGAGCTGTATACTGAGCTTAGACCTTGACTCTGCCCTGCCCCTCCTGCCCTGGGTTCTGGCACTTTCTGCAAGTCTCCCCACCTCACTCCCACACCCCTCATGCCCTCCCACCCATCTGTCCACCACCTGTGTCTGTTTCCCTTGCTACTGACCAGCCTCTGTGCCTCCCAGACGATTTTGAGGGCAGTGCTGAGAACAGTCTAGAAGCAAATTCTTACATTTAGGTTCCTGTGATGGGGAGGGCCTGGTGTAGATAGCTGTCTCTCCCATTTACTCCATTTCCTGTGCAAGGCCTGCCTTGTAATGTGGAAAGTGGACCAGAAATGGTGAGAATGGGGGAAGAGGAAGCTAGATTAGCCTGAAATAAACCAGATAATGCACATGGGAAATCAACAACCAAGTATAGCTTAGTGGACCGGAGAACAGTTTGTTCGTGAGTCATTACTCCTTCCTCCAGTCTATACCCTACTGGCCCTGAGGTGGGGCCCAACCTGGGATGTCAGCTTGCATACTAAGCTGCTTCAGTCATGTCTGACTCTGTGTGGTCCTTGGACTGTAGCCTGCCAGGCTCCTGTCCATGGGATTCTCCAGGCAAGAGTACTGGAGTGGGTTGCTGTTTCCTTCTCCAGGGGATCTTCCCAACCCAGGGATCGAACCTGCATCTTCTGCATTGGCAGACAGGTTCTTTACCACTAGCGCCACCTGGGAAGCCCTGGGATGTCAGTTTAGTAGGTACTTTATGCAGCATTGTCCAGTCCAGAGGGACTGAATTCCTGGGGCAGCTGTGGATGGAGCAGGGTCTAATGGGGGCCCTGCCACTGCTGAAAACAGCGGTTAGAGCTACCAGCCACTGGTCTCCCTGACGATGTCCCACAACAAGGCCAATAATAAACAGAGGCCCAGGACCGTAATAGGTGAGGAGAAAAGCCACTTTTGTCCTCCTGTCCTCTCTTTTCTGAAGCCTGGTTTCTTTCTTGCTTTGGATTCGAACAGAGTGACTCGCCAGGGCCTGGGGGCCATTCTCCCGACAGAGCCAGGCTGAGACTTAATAAGCCAAGTCTCTGCCTTCGGAGGTCTTTGGCTGGGCCCCAGCTCCTCTATTCCTGGGCAGGTGGAGGTGGGGAGGGGCCCCCTAGACTCTGGACCCCTCCCTTCCTTGAACACCCATTGGGAGAGGTGCGGGGAGGGGCTACGGGCTGACGTGGTGCCCTTCCTCCTTGCATTTCAGTTCTGAGGGCTGAGCCCCATTGCTTAACCCAAGGAAGTGTCCAGTCTCAGTAAACGCTCAGCTGAGCCCTGCTCAGTGAGGATCCTGGGTCCGCAGCCCCGGCAGGGCCTCCGTAACCCCTGAAAGTGCTCAGAACTCAGCGACCTGGGGAAACCTCAAGGCTAGGGTCCAGGGCGCAGGTGGTCTTGGCCCCAGGTTTGATGGCTGCAGGTAGGGAGACAGGGACAGCTGCCTGAGGCTGGGAGAATGGAGGGTATTTCCTATCCTGGGGAGCGGAACTGAGACCCCACCACTTCCTCTTTTTAGGTCCTCTGACGTGTTCCCTGTCCTCTCTGCCTCCCCCTCGTTTTCCTGACTTCCGTTGTCTGACTGGCTAGCGCAGCTTTCTTTACCCTGGACTCCACATGTTTCTGTTGCGGGCAGATTCCGGCTCATTCAGAAATGGTGAGGGAGCAGATGTCTAGAAATCTGGCTCCAAGTCTGGTTATTTGCTGGGCACCTTGACCCATGGCGATGCCAGCACCGCTCCTGCCACCCAGGCCCTCCCCTTCCTCGTAACTTTTCTTCACCTCCCTGGCCCCAGGAGCCAGGAGGCAGTCACGGAGAGCCCGCAGTTCCGTGGACTGGCCGTTTCCAGGCCACTGACTGCCGCCCTGTTCCTCTTTGGAGTCTTTGCCAAGGCTGTTCTCCTGCCTAGAATGCCTTCCCTCGCCAACCCCCATCCCGGCCACATCTAATCTCCATGGTTGGCTCAAATCTCATCTTTCCTATGGTTTCCCTTGGCCTCTAGACTTGATGCCACCCAAGCAGGCAGGGTTAAGTCCTACAGGTTTTTAGTAACCATTAAAAGTGGAGTCAATAGGAGGAGCTTATATATGCCAGCTGAGTGGAAGGAAACACCCACTGTGGCCACAGAAGCCTGCCTGGTGCTAGAGGGAGATGCCCGGGTGACATGAGGAAGAGAAGAAGCTGCTTGTACAGAGCAGAGTCTGCAGAGTGCAGTGCACTTCCACACCCGCCACTGTGTCTTGAGCCTGGTGGCAGCCTTGTGATGTGCAGATGACCATCAGCCCCATTTTACATACAGAGAGATTGATGCTCAGAGAGTTGGTATTTGCCTAAGGCTGCACAGCCAGCAACAGACAGAGTCGAGGCCATAGGGATACAGCCCGACCTCAGGGCTTGGAGGGAGGAACACCATAGAACGGAGTCTGGTGTAGAACCAGTCCTGCCATGCCGTGTGGTCACAGGCTGTTCCTTCACCATCCTGGGATTAAATTGCTGCATTTGGCACTTGAGGGGTTACTTCTTCAAGATTCCTCTCTTTTACTTGAAGCAGAAAAAGAGTTCTTTTTTTTTTTTTTTTCCAAATCTCTGGGCTCTCTGAGAACTGGGCCGTAAAGAAAGCAGAATGCCGAAGAATTGATGCCTTCAAACTGTGGTGCTGAAGAAGACTCTTGAGAGTTCCTTGGACTGAAAGGAGATCACACCAATCTTAAAGGAAACCTTGAATAGTCATTGGAAGGACTGATGCTGAAGCTGAAGCTCCAATACTTTGGTCACCTGATTTGAAGAGTGACTCATTGGAAAAGACCCTGATGCTGGGAAAGACTGAGGGCTGGAGTAGAAGGGGGCAACAGAGGAGGAGAAGGGGGCAACAGAGGATGAGATGGCTGGATGGCATCACTGATGCAAAGGACATGAACTTGGGCAAACTCTAGGAGATGGTGAGGGACAGGAAGGCCTGGCATGGTGCAGCCCACAGGGTCATGAAGAGTCAGCCGTGACTGGGCAACTGAATAACAACTCTGTGTTTAGTGCCACAGGAGCTGGCACTTAGTGGGCATACCATAATCTGAGCGGCTGCCTGTAGCAGAAAAGAGAAGAGAAAACTCCCTAGGGCACTCCGTTGTCTTCTCTGGGAGTGACAGTGCTGCCTTCCCAGTTTAATTCCACCTCCTCTGTGATCTGCTGAGAGCTGCAGTGAGCGTTGCTTATCTTTTGGAGCCCTCTGCCAGGAAGAGCCAGTTGTGTGTGGCCCTGGTGTCCGGCCATTCCCATCCAGGCTGGATTCTCCAGAGGTGAGCTTTTGTACTCTCCTCAGTGGATTCTGACTTCTGGTATCTGAAGAGCCTGGGCAGTACTATATCTCATGACCACTGACCAAAAATGCCCTGCAGGCTCATTTCACACCTACCTTCTCGCCAGCAAGAGCTTACTCAGGTGTTCAGGCATCAAGATCCACTGTGAACTTTGAAAAAGGAAAAAGATGGAAAATCATCGACATTATCATAAACTGTGCTTCCAACTAAATGAGTGTTTACTTATATAGCATGTGCAGAGTCAAGGAAAATTATATTCCTGCTTCTCTGTTGGCTCAATGGTAGAAGAACCCACCTGCAATGCAGGAGATGTGAGTCGGGAAGATCCCCTAGAGAAGGAAATGGCTACCCACTCCAGTATTCTTGCCTGGAGAATCCCATGGAGGGAGGAGCCTGGCGGGCTATAGTCCATGGGGTCGCAAAGAGTTGAATATGACTTAGCAACAAAGCATCACAGTTCAGTGCATTTCATACACAAAAGAGGCATGTACAAAGTGTAGTGATAACTCTAACTCAGGAGGTGGCAGCTGAAAGGCGGTGGCTGCAGTTCCCTTTGACCCTGATAGTTTAGTAAAATCCTAAATATTACCTTGTCTTTTTTTTGACCCTGGCTAAGACCGATGAGTACTGAAGACTGGACCATTTCCAACCTATTCCTTCTTGAGCAGGAAGGTGAAACACTAACATGTGCCTCGGATTAGTGCCAGACAGGGACTTCAAATGCACTGTCTCATTTCATCCTCCCTGTCTCTCGGGTGAGGGAACAGAGGCTCAGGGTCTGGTGATATGATTTACTTAAGGCCAGGCAAGACTGTATTTTCTCTGTAACTCTTCTTCGCTTTTAGCCTCTGCCCAAGCTAGCAGCTCTCCGAGACCCCTGGCCCCCAAGGAAGCAGGCCCCTCTCTCTGGTCTCTCATCTCTTTCCCAGCCCCCTGGTGTGCTGAGAAGGACTTCTCAGAAGCCGAGGCTCTCCAGGCCCTGTCCTCAGCTCTGAGTTTCTCATTGACCCATTCCTCAATCTTTCTTTTATTTTTTATACCCCCTTTCACCTCCAAATCATCAAATTCTGTTTATTTTTTTAAAATACTTTAAAGCAAGATTTTAAAATATATATATAAGCCATTCTTGGGTCTTTGTTGCTGTGTGCGCCTGGCTCTAGTTTTGGGGAGTGGGGGCTAATCTGTAGTTGTGGTGTGTGGGCCTCTCAGCAGTGGGGGCTTCTCTTCTTGTGGAGCACAGGCTCTGGGGCGCATGGGCCACAGTAATTGTGGCTCCTGAATTCTAGAGCACAGGCTTAATAGTTGTGGCTCATAGACTTAGCTGCTCCATGCCATGTGGGATCTTCCCGGACCAGGAATGGAACCCACGTCTCCCGCATTGGCAGGCAGAGTCTTTACCACTGAGCCGCCAGGGAAGCCCAATTCTGCCCGTTCTTTATGTCAGCTCAGTTTTCACTTCTCTAGAGAAACTACTTCAAGACCTATGGATCTCCTTGTCTTTTAGTTCTTAATTCCAGATACTCTCCTGTAACCTAATTATTGACCATTCCCTTGTATTAATTCTTACAATTTCTATAATAGGTCAAGAACTGTGCCAGGCACTGTGAGGGAATACATTCCCTCTTGAGAGTAACCTCACTTTCCCCTATTTGATGGGTACTTCTTGCTGGCAAAATTCAGATCTTACACCTTTTCTAAGTTCTTTATGGTGCCTGTACAGCTTTGACCATAGCCAGTGACTCCTCAGGAAATTACGTTGTAGGAATCTTCAGTCTCTTCGGAGAATCTTGGTTGTTGCTTCATCCCTGGACCAATCCTGGGTGCTCTGAAAAACCAGAACTTTTGATTTTGTCTTCCCAACCTCAACCCTTAGATCATCCACCAACATAGATCTGGAGAAACTGCAGATCTTCTATTTGAGGGTTAAACTAAGGGATGGCCAAACCCATGAAGAAGCTGGGCAGGTAAGGAGGGGGCTCTGCACTTCTGTAGCTCCCTTTCCAGTCGTAATGACCTTGCTCCATGCCAATGTCTTGGTGTTCTCTCTGGCCCAGGGTTCTGAGAACCTCAAAGTGGGAGAAGATGGGTCTCTCATTACTGTATTTTTAAAAGTGCTTAGTGATCAAAAAACCATCTAGAAGCAGTGATATTTAAGCAGTTCTAGTACAAAACAGGAAGCCAGTGGCCTGGTGAATTCTCACACTTGGGGACCAGAAGTGAAAATGTTCTGCCTGCCCAGAGTAGCAGCAGTTCAACAAAACAACAGGTGGGGTGGCGCTGAAGGCCCTGCCAGACTCCCCGTCTCCTAGGTTGTCCCTGCAGAGCCTTGGGGGCTATCTCCCCTTCTCCAAAGCCTAGGGGGAGGTTTCTCATANTGGAGTAGAAGGGGGCAACAGAGGAGGAGAAGGGGGCAACAGAGGATGAGATGGCTGGATGGCATCACTGATGCAAAGGACATGAACTTGGGCAAACTCTAGGAGATGGTGAGGGACAGGAAGGCCTGGCATGGTGCAGCCCACAGGGTCATGAAGAGTCAGCCGTGACTGGGCAACTGAATAACAACTCTGTGTTTAGTGCCACAGGAGCTGGCACTTAGTGGGCATACCATAATCTGAGCGGCTGCCTGTAGCAGAAAAGAGAAGAGAAAACTCCCTAGGGCACTCCGTTGTCTTCTCTGGGAGTGACAGTGCTGCCTTCCCAGTTTAATTCCACCTCCTCTGTGATCTGCTGAGAGCTGCAGTGAGCGTTGCTTATCTTTTGGAGCCCTCTGCCAGGAAGAGCCAGTTGTGTGTGGCCCTGGTGTCCGGCCATTCCCATCCAGGCTGGATTCTCCAGAGGTGAGCTTTTGTACTCTCCTCAGTGGATTCTGACTTCTGGTATCTGAAGAGCCTGGGCAGTACTATATCTCATGACCACTGACCAAAAATGCCCTGCAGGCTCATTTCACACCTACCTTCTCGCCAGCAAGAGCTTACTCAGGTGTTCAGGCATCAAGATCCACTGTGAACTTTGAAAAAGGAAAAAGATGGAAAATCATCGACATTATCATAAACTGTGCTTCCAACTAAATGAGTGTTTCCTTATATAGCATGTGCAGAGTCAAGGAAAATTATATTCCTGCTTCTCTGTTGGCTCAATGGTAGAAGAACCCACCTGCAATGCAGGAGATGTGAGTCGGGAAGATCCCCTAGAGAAGGAAATGGCTACCCACTCCAGTATTCTTGCCTGGAGAATCCCATGGAGGGAGGAGCCTGGCGGGCTATAGTCCATGGGGTCGCAAAGAGTTGAATATGACTTAGCAACAAAGCATCACAGTTCAGTGCATTTCATACACAAAAGAGGCATGTACAAAGTGTAGTGATAACTCTAACTCAGGAGGTGGCAGCTGAAAGGCGGTGGCTGCAGTTCCCTTTGACCCTGATAGTTTAGTAAAATCCTAAATATTACCTTGTCTTTTTTTTGACCCTGGCTAAGACCGATGAGTACTGAAGACTGGACCATTTTCAACCTATTCCTTCTTGAGCAGGAAGGTGAAACACTAACATGTGCCTCGGATTAGTGCCAGACAGGGACTTCAAATGCACTGTCTCATTTCATCCTCCCTGTCTCTCGGGTGAGGGAACAGAGGCTCAGGGTCTGGTGATATGATTTACTTAAGGCCAGGCAAGACTGTATTTTCTCTGTAACTCTTCTTCGCTTTTAGCCTCTGCCCAAGCTAGCAGCTCTCCGAGACCCCTGGCCCCCAAGGAAGCAGGCCCCTCTCTCTGGTCTCTCATCTCTTTCCCAGCCCCCTGGTGTGCTGAGAAGGACTTCTCAGAAGCCGAGGCTCTCCAGGCCCTGTCCTCAGCTCTGAGTTTCTCATTGACCCATTCCTCAATCTTTCTTTTATTTTTTATACCCCCTTTCACCTCCAAATCATCAAATTCTGTTTATTTTTTTAAAATACTTTAAAGCAAGATTTTAAAATATATATATAAGCCATTCTTGGGTCTTTGTTGCTGTGTGCGCCTGGCTCTAGTTTTGGGGAGTGGGGGCTAATCTGTAGTTGTGGTGTGTGGGCCTCTCAGCAGTGGGGGCTTCTCTTCTTGTGGAGCACAGGCTCTGGGGCGCATGGGCCACAGTAATTGTGGCTCCTGAATTCTAGAGCACAGGCTTAATAGTTGTGGCTCATAGACTTAGCTGCTCCATGCCATGTGGGATCTTCCCGGACCAGGAATGGAACCCACGTCTCCCGCATTGGCAGGCAGAGTCTTTACCACTGAGCCGCCAGGGAAGCCCAATTCTGCCCGTTCTTTATGTCAGCTCAGTTTTCACTTCTCTAGAGAAACTACTTCAAGACCTATGGATCTCCTTGTCTTTTAGTTCTTAATTCCAGATACTCTCCTGTAACCTAATTATTGACCATTCCCTTGTATTAATTCTTACAATTTCTATAATAGGTCAAGAACTGTGCCAGGCACTGTGAGGGAATACATTCCCTCTTGAGAGTAACCTCACTTTCCCCTATTTGATGGGTACTTCTTGCTGGCAAAATTCAGATCTTACACCTTTTCTAAGTTCTTTATGGTGCCTGTACAGCTTTGACCATAGCCAGTGACTCCTCAGGAAATTATGTTGTAGGAATCTTCAGTCTCTTCGGAGAATCTTGGTTGTTGCTTCATCCCTGGACCAATCCTGGGTGCTCTGAAAAACCAGAACTTTTGATTTTGTCTTCCCAACCTCAACCCTTAGATCATCCACCAACATAGATCTGGAGAAACTGCAGATCTTCTATTTGAGGGTTAAACTAAGGGATGGCCAAACCCATGAAGAAGCTGGGCAGGTAAGGAGGGGGCTCTGCACTTCTGTAGCTCCCTTTCCAGTCGTAATGACCTTGCTCCATGCCAATGTCTTGGTGTTCTCTCTGGCCCAGGGTTCTGAGAACCTCAAAGTGGGAGAAGATGGGTCTCTCATTACTGTATTTTTAAAAGTGCTTAGTGATCAAAAAACCATCTAGAAGCAGTGATATTTAAGCAGTTCTAGTACAAAACAGGAAGCCAGTGGCCTGGTGAATTCTCACACTTGGGGACCAGAAGTGAAAATGTTCTGCCTGCCCAGAGTAGCAGCAGTTCAACAAAACAACAGGTGGGGTGGCGCTGAAGGCCCTGCCAGACTCCCCGTCTCCTAGGTTGTCCCTGCAGAGCCTTGGGGGCTATCTCCCCTTCTCCAAAGCCTAGGGGGAGGTTTCTCATACACAGGCAGGGGGCCATGGGGTGGGAGAGGGGTGGGAAAGGTAAGAAGCCTCATCTTCAGGTCTAGCCCCAGTAGCTGGTGGGCCCCAGGTGCCTTGTTTATAATAAGGTTGCCACTGGACTTGAGATTCTGAGATCCCCTCCAGCTGCAAGGCTGTTTCAGAGTGTGGGTGACTTCAGTTCCATGGGGCTGGGGAGGGGGGCAGGGGAGGAGGTAGGCAGAGACACCTGACTGTGGTGTATATCTGTGCGTATGTGTGTGTGCTGCAGAGGTGAGCCAAGGAAGACAGGGAGGTCTTGTTGCCTGCTGTATTCTCAGAGGGCCTGCCCATGACTAGTGCTCAATGAATGTCTGCTGAAGGGGTGAATGGCTGCCTGCTCAATGTTTTCACGGTCCCCTACCTGGCTTCCTGACCACATCCCCTTGCTCTAGGCTTCCTGTTTAGTCTGTAGCTCTGAGTACCTTCAATACCTAAGAGCTACAGGGTGAAAATAGCAGGGAAGGGAGTAATCATGGTATAATGTGACTAAACCAAGAAGATGATAAGCCTGAAAACAAAATCAAATTTATGTACTATCTGCTTTCTTTTGGAGCTGTCTAATGTCTGCCAAGTATCCTTTCAGCCTCAGGCTACTGTTATCATCATTGCTATCTCATGTTTGGATATTATATTTCTTGACATATTTCACACGCATTTCTCTGTGAAGAAATCCATTTGTTCAGGCATTCACTTATTCATCAAAAATGTGTTGAGCACCTAGGCTATATATGAGCCACTGGTTTAGCATGAAGGATACAGAGATAAACCAAGAGGAGTCTCTGTCTCCAAGAGCTCAGGTTGAAATGAGTACAGAATGTTGTATGTACAATGAGAGCAGTGTGCCCAGCAAATTAGGGAGCAGAGTCAGATTGAAGAATATTCTCTCCATTTGGCAGATGAGGAGACTGGGGCCCAGATTTGGCAAAATAAGATTAAGCCAGCGCTTTCTTGGTGGCTCAGACAGTAGAGTCTGCTTAAAGTGCGGGAGACCCAGGTTCGATTCCTGGGTCAGGAAGATCCCCTGGAGAAGGAAACAGCAACCCACTCCAGTATTCTTGCCTGGAAAATCCCATGGATGGAGAAGCCTGGAAGGCTATAGTCCATGGGGTCGCAAAGAGTCGAACGTGACAGAATGACTTCACTTTCAGTTTCAGGTGAGGGTAGAACCCAGGTCTCCTGAGATCCGTTCCATTTCTGAGCACTCTGTATACTCCCTGGGTTTGTGGCCTCTTCCCTTTTACCCGTGGGGCACCTCTAGACCAGCCACCTTGGCTGGAAGCCTGTCCATGCAGCCTGAGTGGACAGATGGACACTTCTGCATGCGAGGGCCTTGCTTTCTTCACCCTGTTACAGCAGCTGCAGTGCTTGTTCTGCTACAAGTGTGGTCTCTTTGTCCCCTGTTTGAGTTGTGGGCTCAGATCTTACAATATTTCAAGTTTTGGGAGAGTCTGCCGACCTCACTTAGCATCATCTAATAAACTGTGTAGTCTACTCCTTTCAATTCAGCACAACAAATGTGCATTGAACACTCTAGCTGGACCGAATGCCCCTGCCATGACCCCCATGCATATCTCCTTCACAGCAGGTTCAGCTGATGCCTCTTATGACCCCATACATCTTCTTGGCTCCACCCCTAATTCTGGCCAGTTCTGAGTGGGCTCCAACTGACTTTGTGCTGATAAGTCTCTTCTCCAGTGCCCACTGCATATCACTTGCTTCCTGCCCTGGCTCCTCCTGTTTCGGCGAAGCCCACACAGCACCTTGCACAGGAGAGTGAGAATGCAGAGGAGTCAACATCTCTGCGGGAACCTCAAGCATGGGAATTCAGGAGCTGATGGATCAGGACTTCTGTTCTCAGGGGATGGTTGGAAGAGGACTCTCTATATGCTCTAATTGACATTCCGGTGGGATCAAGGTCCAATTGCTCCCAGCATGACCAGCTTAATAAAATATTCTTGTTTTGGCTTTTCCTTCTCCTGGCCCCTTGCTCTTGTTCCCTGTGCTCAACTTCTAAATAAACTACTTTCCCACAAGTCCTTGAATCAGGCTCTGCTTCTGAATGGAGAGGTTTAGCCTGCCAGCAATGACTTCCTTATATTGCAAACCTGTCTGTATTCATTTATGTACTTGCTCGCTCATTCATTCCATCCCCAAATACAAACTGAGTGTCTACATTCTAGGTTTGGGAATGTAGGAGTAAATGAAAGAGATAAAGTCCCTGCTTTATATTTCCTTGGGAGAGACAGGCTATGAGCAAACAAACATATAAATAGATCATATCATTTTAGATAATGATAAGTGCTCTGAGGGCAAAAAGCTGGAGATGGAGGGATAGAACAGAGTTAGGGAGGATACTTGGATAGGGTGGTCAGTGAAGACTTCTCCAAGGAGGCTCCATTTGAGGAGACACTTGAATCAAATGAGACGGGCATTCAGGAGAGGACCTGGGAGGAACAAGGACTAATGACCTGACATAGACATTAGATTGAAGCAGAGTGGGCAGGGGGAGATTGCAGGAGGTATGTCGGGAGAGTGGGCAGATACCAGTTCGTCTGGACTTTACCAAGATCAAAGGAGAGGGCTTCCAGCAGAGGAATAACATGACCTGAGTTATATGTAATGAAGATCATGTAGGTTACTATACTAGATTAAGTATACTGTACAAATCACACTGGATTTGACTAAGAGAGCAGGAGTGGAAACAGAGGGGCAGGAAGGTGATGAACAGTGGTCCAGGTGAGATAAGACAATGGATTTGACCAGGGTTATCCTGTGGGGGTGGTGATAAGTGGTTGGATTCGCTTATTTAGAAGGTAGAGCTGATTAGGACCTATCTGGTGGATCAGATGTGGGTTGTGAGAGAATGACTCCTGATTTTTTGTTATGAATAACTAGGTAAATGATGGTGCCATTTGGAGGGGAAGACATGGGGAGGAATGAGTGTGTGAGGGAGTCAAGAGTTCTGTTCTAGGCATATTTTTGAGATGTGTGCTAGACATCTAAATGGAGCTGCTCAGGGCGCATTAGAATTCAGAAGTCCTGCTCAGACATTTGGAAGTCATCAGCATCCAGATAGCATTTAAATGTATGGACTAAGAGATATCCTCTAGTAGTGAAGAGAGAAGGGTTGAGTTTAACAGAACAAGCAGCAAGTCATCAAGTTGTTCTCCAAAGGAGTGACTCTCAGACTTTGATGTGTATGTGAATCACCTGAAACTTGATTATTTGTAACTTATTGACTAAGCAGGTCCCTGGGAAGTAGCCTTAGAAATTCTGAGGCTTGGAGAGAAGCTTAGGAAGGCAAGTAGCCCCAGATGGTTTAAATGTAGGTTATATTTTCAGAAACTGATCTGGGGGATAGGTAGACGGTGGGAAAGGGAGGACAAAGAATAGTGCTAGCACTGGGGTGACTAGATAGCAGGATCCTAAAGAATGTTTCTGTTCTCTCCAGGGCCATCACGAAGCCTTACCCTCCACCAGCCCCTCCTTCTGTGTACAGGTACACAGTGTGGCACTCACACCCAGACCTCTGGCAGTCATGGACCAGTCGTTACCATGCACCCCTCCTACTCCAGAACTAACTAGCCCTACAGAGCAGCTGACTTACCAAAAACCCTTGACTTCACCCTTGTGGTGGATGGGCTGTCATTGTCCAAGAACAACATGGCACAATGACACTGGGATCTGCAAGACAGGAACCCAGCACAGGTGTCACTAAGAGTAGAGGAATGGCAGCCCAGTTTTCTCAAGGTGAGTGATCATCAGATGAGTATTCTAACCGCAGGGGGGCTTGATGGTCTTCTCCACACCTTGGGATATGGACCCAAACTAAGTGTATCACAGCACTGAAGTGTTCACATCTGAGTCCTCAGCTCCGAGCCCTCATCCAGTGCCAGGTCTGCCTTGCCAACTGCTGGAGGAACTTTCCCTTGGCTGACTTGTCATATCAACTGCAGAACTTACCATCTCCCCTCTATCCCCCATCCATATATCTCCCTTTCATGGCCATATTCCACTTTTCTTATCATCCACATTGAAGTTGCTCAGTCCTGTCTGACTCTTTGTGACCTCAAGGACTGTAGCCCTCCAGGTTCCTCTGTCCTTGGGATTCTCCAGGCAAGAATACTGNAACAAAGAAAGGCAGGAACCCATGGACCAGCTACTTAAATAGGGCTCAAGAATAATTTACTATACTAGGTGTGTTAATATTATACCATTAGAGAAAGGTATTATTTATGAGATCATAGCCAGTGCAGTTTTGTGTTGTATGCTTACCATCTTCTGGATACTGTTTGTAACATTTACAAGCATTATCTCATTTAACCCTATTAATCCTTAAAGAGCCTACAGTATTTTGTTATAGCAGCTTGAGCCAATACATCTCCCATTCTGTTTCTCTGCCTCTTGCCTTCATCTGTTGTGTGGATAGTAGCGTCTTTCATGACACTTCTCAGTGATTACAGGAATATATACTTGCTGTTGAGCAGCTTGGCAGTTACCTTCATAACCTGAAGGTGCCCTCCATGAAGCTGTGCATCTTTCGTTCACCACTCTTGACTCAGGGCTGAGTACCACGTTGGGTGCATAGCAAGAGGTTACTAATATACTCCTTGAAGAAATGAAATGCTGATAAAGAATGCCTCCGACCAGTTCTCTCAGCTTTCTTCCTGGTCCCTTCTGACTCACGCCTCAGGGGCTGACCAGAGTTATCTTTCTGATACACAAATTTCACTGCATCCAACCCTTCTTTTGTCAGTGTTTACTGGACGCTGTCAGTGTTTACCAGCACCCTTTCTGAATGTTTATGGGAGTGATAACAAAGTTAAGATCAAGCTGATAGTGAGGAAAGGTGGGGTGGATAAGTAATAAAAATGATCATAAGTGATTAATACAAATTTTTAAATTGTGGATTTGCTTTAAAAGAAACCCCCAAGCCCGTGAGCACCACAGGAAATGGATGAGTCACGCGTTCCAAGTATCTAGTGTCCTCTAGATTGTGGCTTGATAAAATCAGCCCGAACTGCTAGAACTACTTCGCTCAGTTACCAGCGTACTGTCCCAGGTGGGCACCATGTTCGTGCCTCCTTCTCTGCTGTTCGCAGGTAGGGTTCAGAGACCATCCCCATCAACCCGCGCTGCCCTATGGGCTCCATTCGGTGAGATGGGTGGGACTATCTCAGGAGTCACGTGTGCTCTGTGGCCCTGTGTGCATTGGGAATGGGGTGGAGAGAAACGGAGATCGGGAAGGACAGGGGAGACCCGTTGACCATAGCTATTTACAAACTCAGGAAAGCACAGTTCAATAGAATTTCCTCTTCAGGGGAGTTGACCCATTTCCCCTCTCCTTACTAAGAGGAAGTTCCATTAGCTCATAGAAACGCAGTCACCCATTCCTCAGCTTGGAAAAGCCCTCACAGGAGGTTTCTCAGTGTAGGAACAGATGGGGATGTCTCTCGGGGACTTTATTCCAAATTCCTGAGAAGTCTGGCGGCATCTCACCGCTATTTGGAGGAACTGTCTCAGTTTCTCCCATGGCCCTGGTGCTGGGCGGTCTGAGCTGAAAAGGGGAGGCGAGCCGGCCCAAACTCCCACCCATTCCACATCCTCAGACCCCCTCTCCCTTGAATCTTCATATTCAACGTCTTGACCAGCCCTCATCCAACCTGCCCCAGGGGCCTTTCCATTTCCAACACTCAGTTCCAGGAGAAAGTGACCAATCTCACACTTTTTATCAATCTGACAAGAAGACCTTTGGGGCAAAAGTCTGTCTGAGCAGGTCCCAGTGTGAGATAAGTCAAGTTCTGTGAAGGTGACAGGATCAGCGCTTCCCCAGAACTGATTAGTTTCTCAGATTAAGAGGGGAGAGGTGTGGTTGGAGTCAACACAGTGCAAAGAGACGCGGTGTCCCTGGCCACCTCCTGGAGGGTCCAGGATGTGACAGAGAGCAAAGTGTACCCAGACCAGGCCTCGAGGGTGGGTCTGCTCCACCCACTGGGCTGAGCTTGGGGAAAGCCTCAAACCCACATGTGGCTTTTCGTGGAAGGAGGAGGCTGCTTTTAGAATCGAATGCAGATGGCTTCCGCACTTATGAGGAGCACCTCTGGGACACACTTCCAGGTTGGGGGGGAGCAGTTGGTGGTTCCAGGGACACCTGGTTTGCTGTCTTCTTGGAAGGGAGGGGCCTTCGGGGTCTCCTTTCAAGTTGTCAGAATCTGCATCCAAAACAGTGCTCTCTGTCCCATGGTTTCCTTTTCAGTCTTCCTAAAGAGCTGACTCACTGAAAAAGACCCTGATGCTGGGAAAGACTGAGGGCAGGAGAAGGGGATGGCAGAGGATGAGATGGTTGGATGGCCATCACCAACTCAATGGACTTGAGTTTGAGCCAGCTCTGGGAGACAGTGAAGGACAGGGAAGCCTGGTGTGCTGCAGCTCATCCGGTCGCAAAGAGTTGGACACGACTTAGTGATTGAACAATTACAACAACAAAGAACCTCGGCATACTCTTTCATTTACATCCACTTTCATTACCTCTCGTTATATTATCTAATTTTTACATTATCATTCTTTTTTCTTTTTTGGTGGCACCCCGTGACTTAGGGGATCTTGGTTCCCTGACCAGGGATCAAACTCAGGCCCTTGTGACTGAAAGCTCAGGGTCCTAACCCCTGGACTGCCAGGGAATTCCTTCATTATCTTTGCTTACATTCGGTTTCAACAATTTTGTCATATATTTAATACACATTTTTAAAGATCTCTTTCATTTTCACCAGTTTCCAAGAAAAACTGTTCATTTCCCTTCACAGCTTTAAAAGTCAACGACTTACAGCAGAAACCAACACAACACTGAAAGTGATTATCCTCCAATTAAAAATTTAAAAAAAGAAAAAAGTCAATGACAGCTACCTATGCCTGGAATACCACACACCTGGTACATGTTAAACTCTTTATGTAGGATCTCATTTAAACCTCCCAACATCCCCACGAGGAATTATTATTCCCATTTTATAAATGAGGAAACTGGGACTTAGTAAGGAATTTGCCCAAGGTCACAGGCAACAAACGGTGACAGGAGGAACTAGACCTGATTTGAGCGTGAGTCCTCAGTCTTGGTGCCTTAAAGCAACATCACACATCTTATTCCTTTTCACCCTTGATCATCAATAACTTGACACTTCTACCAGCCACTATGTCATCGAAATCTGACATCACACATCCTATTCATTATCATCTTTGATCATCAATAACCACGCCTCTACCAGTCACTGTGTCATCAGACATCTGACTGGTTTCCTGAGATCCCTGTGATCCCAATAATTTATTGGAAGAAAAAACATACATCAACTCATTAACAGAGCCTTGTGTTTCAAGCCACGTTTGCATTCATGTTCTCAGTAGAACCTTATAAAAAAAACAAGTCAGGTAACATTTCCTGGTTTCATAGATGAGGAAAGGTGACTTTCCCAAGGTCACATGGCTAGGAACTGAAGTCAGAATGAGAACTCCTAGGCTCTCGAAATGCCCAGAACTCTTTCCCTGTACCATGCTGCCTTTTCAATAAATAAACTAACTAAATAAAACTTCCTAGGAAATGCTGAGAAACCCTCCCTCAGACCTGTTTTCAGAGGGAATTATTATCGGACTGGCATCTATGAACTTTCTGGCGGAATGGAGGAGCTCTGGCTGGATTCTTTGGGCCTGACGTTTACTCCAAGAGTGCTACGGAGAAGGCAGGGCCAAGGATGACCTGGCGAGCATACAGCTTCCCTGCTCACAGGTGCAGACAGATCCCAAACTGACTGTGGGGAAGCAGAGCCCACACCTGTCCCCTCCCTGGGCCCAGGGTCTGGTTATTGTCTCAGCACAATCCCATCCACTCCTGCTACATGGATGGACCCTCAGTGTGGGGCTGTCCCTCCGCCCTCAGCTCTGTGAGGACATGGCTTCCTCCCAGCCCAGCATCACATGGGGTTGGAGGTGTCACCCTAGAAGCCAGGTTGGCCAACATCCCAGCATGAGACTGAGTCTTTATTTCACAAATAGAATTAACCACGGCCCTTTGATAAATGTCTCAGATGGTAAAGAATCTCCTTGTCATGCAGGAGACACAGGTTCGATCCCTGGGTCAGGAAGACCCCCTGGAGAAGGGAATGACTACCCTGTCCAGTATTCTTGCTTGGAGAATCCCATGGACAGAGGAGCCTGGCAGGTAACAGTCTCCATGGGGTCGCACAGAGTCGGACACGACTGAGTGACATCCACTTCTGAGAAGCAGCTGCTGGTCCAAGCTCACCACATCTGATCACTGAGAGTACAGAGGTCCCGGCCCAGTGCCTAGTCCTGTAGCTGGACGTCAGCAGCAACACAAGTGCGGGTCCTAACCCTGACCCTCCTGGGCAGATAAGGCGGTGTTCAAGCCCAGAGAGCCACTGAAGGGCTGTGTTAGGACCAGGATAAACACCCATGGTTTCTCTGGCCCTGTCAGCAAGGTGGTGGGAGCAGCAGGATGAGGGCAGTGTGTGACCTGGCCACTCCAAGTGCCCCAGGGGGCTGCTGCTCTGTTTGCTCAGAAGCGGGCACTGTCTGCAGATGGATGCAACATCCCCAGGGTTCTGAGTCAGAAGCCCCCTTTTGGATCTCCGCTCCCTTTGGCTCCTGTTTCCTCCTTCCTCCCCTGGAAGCGGCCCCTGCATTGGCAGCCCTGACGCCTCTATCCTCCCAGCCCTCCATCCTGCCGGAGGCTCTCCTGATACATGGACGGCCTAGATGGGGAGGTCTGGCTCACTGAGCTGACTTTAGCCTGGTGGCCTCATGATCCCCCTGAGCAAAGAGTCCTTTAAAGCACAGGATGTGTCCTGAGGAGAGGAAAGGTCTCTCCCCTGCTCTTCTCAGCTCTGCCAGAGTCTGCAGGGCCCTGTATGCAGAGCAGGCCAATGCCACCTATGTATCCTGTGTTAGTCTAGCTTCCTCCTGCCCTGAACACCTACTGGGCCTGCTGGGCCTGCAGCAAAGTGCCCAGACTGGCATTGTGCTTCACTTCTGGCCCCTGGATCCTCTGGGTCCAGGCAGCATGCAGCCGAAATCAAAAGCAAGCCCTTAGCCTGCCTCACTCTTTTGACTGCAGGCTGGTGATCAGCGGCAGGGTGACCAGGTCTGAGTCAAAACTGCCCAGGAGACCGCCTGGGGCCGGCACACAATCCAGAGGGGCAAAGTCATGGGCAAAGCTCCAGTCAGATGTGCTGAGGTCGCCACAGCTGGTCAAGCCCAGGGATGACCAGTCCTCAGCTGGTCGGTCCCACTGTCCTTCAGGGGTCTGCAAAGGAGCAAGAATCATTTCTGGGGGGTCCTGTTGCACATAGGCCTTGGCCAGGGCTGGTTGAGACCAGCCCGCCTCAGCATCCAGGCACATCCTGCACTGGGGGTCAAGGTCCTCTGTTGAGGAAGACTCTTCTTCCAGGCCGCCTGCCTGTGCTGCCTTCTCCTCTGGGCACTGGGTCTGCTTCAGGTAGCCCTGGAAGGCCCCTGCCACTGAGTCTTCTTCCGCAGGCTCCTCAGGTCCCAGGGGACTCACATGGCCTGAAGCTGAGCCACCCTGAGCATCCTCAGGCTGTCCCCTAGAGTTCTGGACCAGGCCAATGCCACTGTCCTCCCGATCCCGGCTGTCGCTCCCCACCTGCGGCTCCCAGCTGGGCTCCGCGCCGGGACACAGGTGGGGATCTGGCAAGCAGATCCCACTGTCTGCACTGTTGCTGCTACCTCCACTACCACAGCTGTTCTCCAACGCCTGGGGCATCCCCTTTTCCAGAATCCCCCCGGCCTGGGGGTCGGAGGCAGGGAGGAGGAACTGGGGCTCATCGGTCTGCAGCGACGGCTTGGCACTACCAAAGCCACTGTCGGTGCTGCCGTGCATGTCTGAGTTCCTCAGCTCTGGAGTCACCTTGGGGAAGGCCTCCTCATCCAGGGTGTGGATGGCATCTTGGGTCTCTGGGTGGGAAAACTGGCTGATGAGGTTGAAGGGACTGGGCTTCTTGAAGACCTGGGGAGGAGAGCACAGAGTTTGAGGGGCGGGAGGGTCACCGGCAGGAACCCACCCCAGTGCAGCCGGGAGAGACGAGGGGTTCAGGAGACACTGCTCCAAGAGACGGGGCGTGGCAGAGCCTGCTGGACAGGCTGCTTGTCCTCTTGGCTTTGTTTCAGAATCGAGTTTCCCTCCTCATGCAATTCTCAGTTTGACTCAGGCCACCTACCTAAGAAGCCTGTGTTCTCAGAGCCCAGACAGAATGACAGACAGAATGGGAGGCTACAAGGAAAGGTGAACATGCTCAGGCAGCTCCATCAGCAGTGCTTTTCAAACCCGAGAGCTGGCTGGACCCATTAAGATCTAGAAATGTGTTTCAGACTTCTTTCCCCCCAGCTGCGATTCATGGGGTCACAGAGTCAGACACGACTGAGTGACTGAACTGAACTGAACTGGACCCTGAGTAAGAAACATGTTACATAATAATGTTACATAAGATATAAATAGTACACAAATATATTATTCATATACAACTGAAGTCAGTTTCACAAAATAATACTTATTGTTACTGCCTGTGTATCTGATTTATTGTATTCTGTCCCGTCCTAGTCCATGCTATTTATTTCATCTTTTAAAATGCTGGAGGTGAGATACCAAGATCATTTCTCCACTCCCTGAGTGTGACTCTCATAAACAGCCTGGCTTCCGTGTGGGTCAGTGAACAAGCACAGAACTAGCAGCTGAGGAGGCCCTGCTGCTGCTAAGTCGCCTCAGTTGTGTCCGACTCTGTGCGACCCCACAGACGGCAGCCCACCAGGCCGGCTCCCCTGTCCCTGGGATTCTCCAGGCAGGAACACTAGAGTGAGTTGCCATTTTCCTCTCCAATGCATGAAAGTGAAAACTGAAAGCGAAGTCGCTCAGTCCCCATTAATTGTTAATAGTCCCAGGAAGTCACTTAACCCTTCTCCCCCTAGCTCTTTTGCCCCAGTTGCACTGGAGTTCCTTCGGCTCCAGACAGTGCTGCCTCAGGGCCTTTGGACAGGCTACTCCTGCCTGGAATACTCTTCCCCAAACATTCTGTATGACTGTATCCTTCTTATCATTCAGGTCTTGGCTCAGAGGTCATCTCCTCAGAGAGGCTTTCCTGATCTCCCCTCTTCCTATCAACCTTGTTTATTTATTCCTAGCACTTAGTTTCTGGAGTTAATGTTTTCTGTGCTCCCACATGCATATACACAGATACGCTCACTCCCTGTACCCAAGAAAATGTTCACAAGCTCCTGAGGGTGGGAGTTGTCTGTTCTTATTGACCACTCTATTCCCAGAGCTGCTTAAACTGAGCTGGAACATAGCAGGCACATAGCAGGCACTCCTAAGGTTTATAGACTGACCTATTGACTCACTGTTGTACATATAGATCCTTTTGTATGTGATGACTCTAATGCAACTCTTACTGGTTGGATCCCTATTACTATCATATAGCTTGGTGACCAAGGATGTATATTCTGGAGCCAGACTTTCCGGGTTCAAATTCCAGCTTTGCCTCTTATCAGAGGCATTTAGGCCAAGGTTTGTATTAAAGTTAATAGTTGATTTAATTCTCTGATCCAAATGTTCAGAAGGAACAAAAAACTACAGATTGCTTGTCATCTCCTTTGGCATTTTTGCGTCTATGTCTATTTCGCTGGTTTGCATTAAAGTTAATAGTTGATTCATTGGCTGTGCCTCCAGACTTAATCAAGCCTCTTGGGTCCACTTACTCAGTTGCTTTCCGTACAACACTCTGCATGCTGTAGCTGCTTGGTAACTGTAGCCCCGCTGCCCACTCTCTCTTACTAGATGTCTTTCCTCAAGCTCAACTAAGACACTTCTATCCAGCGGTCCTCTCCCACTGCTCTGCTTTCTAGTTACCCATCCCTGAGGGCAGGCCCCAAGGTGCGCTCACCAGGCAGCTTCACCCCCCCCTTCTCCCCGCTCCATGCCCATCTCAGAATTCTTACTCAAGATCATTTCAGAGGGCTTTTGCCACTTGCCTTATTTTCCCTAGAGATCCTGGGAACCCTGCGGAAGGTCCCCTTCCATCTGTGAGCTTTCCTGGGCTCCTGTCTCCCTGACAGAGCCCACCTTTATAGCTGAGTCCTTGACCATCCCAATAATGTCATCTTTGAATCCCAGGCCAGAGATGGGCTGAAGTCTGGAGATACTGCTCAATGGGACAAGTTGAGTTTCAGAGGCTGACTGACTACAAATCAGCATCTGTCAGCACTGTGTAGTCAGAGGAGAGGTGCCCCTGCCCCCGCCCCTCCCAGGAAGGGCTGGAGATGCTGCTTCCTCCAGGAAGCCCTCCTCTCAGCATCCTCTCCATGCTGCTCTCTCCACCCTGACCATAGCCCCTTGTCTTCCTCTTCCAGAGCACTCAGCACAGCCTCTAGGGATGGCAAGGCTGGGCTCTGGCCTTGACTCTTGCTGACTGTGGGGCTCTCTGCATGTAATGATCTCTTTCTGCCTCAGTTCTCTCAGTTGTAAAGTCAGGCTTATAACTGCCTGTCTCCGAGGTACTAATGCCCAGGGGCGGGTCTGCGGCCAGTCATTAGCAAATAGTAACAAAAAGGCGTGAGGCGGGTTGGGATTACTGTGTTTTTTCTGGGCCACGACAAGGCAACATTCTCTGTACTGGGCTTAGCATTCAAGTTCTCTCTCTGACCCCATGGTGCTTGATGAAGGTGCCTCTGATAACATCAGGGCTGAGGGTATGGACTGCCCGGGAGGGTGTGCCCTGCCTCTAGGAGTCCTGGCAGGGCTGGGAAGGAAGGATGGGCGGTGGCCTCTGTGCAAGACTCACCAGGACAGCAGGCAGCTTCCCCCGGCGCCGCACATACAGCTGGAAGATCAGGCAGAGGGTCAGGGCTCCATAGAGGAGCAGGACGAAGGTGGAGAAGATGCTGATGCTGGTCACTGTGAAATCTGTGGGGTCCAGAGAGATGGGTTTGTAGGCCATGGGATGTGAGGGGCGGTCCCCATGGGGCCTCTCAGTGCCTGGCCGAGTAACCGCCCCTCCAACCCCTTTGGCTACCTCTAGGCCACAACTCTGGAGGCCACAACTACATTCCTGTTTTTGTTTTTAATTGTGGCATGCAGAACCTAGTTTCCTGACCAGGGATTGGACCCAGGCTCCCTGCACTGGGAGTGGTCCCTGGATTCTCGGGAATCCCTGCCTGGCTTTCCAACCTCCACCCTGAAGGATCCCTCACTAAACACATGGACTCTGCCTCCAGTCTTTGCACAGAACTCACACGATGGCACACACAGCTGTGGCGCAGGATGGTACAACAGGTAAGAAGGGAGGCTCTGGGAGCAGCCAGGCCTGGGTTCCGATCCCAGGTCTATCACTTACTAGCTGTGAGGCAGTGGACAAATTACTCAGTCTCTCTGAGCCTTAGTTTTACCATCTACAAAATGGCACGATAACAGTGCCTACCTCACAGGTGGCTGTGAAGTACACAGCATTTATCATCTACCAAGCCCTTTAAAATAGCACCCCCCGTCCCAATCTGTGGTTTCAGTTACCTGTGGCCCAAAAACCTTACATGGATGATTTCCAGAAATAAATAATTGATAAGTTAAATCATGTGCCATTCTGAGTAACTTGAAATCTCATGCTGTCCCACTCTATCACTCTGTCCCACCTGGGACATGAATCCTCCCTTTGTCCAGAAGATCCTGCCTGTGTCACTTAGGGGCTGCCTCAGTTATCAATCAGATGGGAGGTTGTGGTACTCAGTGCTTTTGTCTAAGTAACACTTATTTTACTCAATCATGGCCCCAAAGTGCAAGAGTAATGATGCTGGCAATTTGGACGTTCTTTTAACTTAAAATTATCTTCGATTTAATTGATAAATTAAACTCTGTCATATGCATGTATGTACAGGAAAAAATAGTATATGTCCATGATTTCAGGTCCGCCCCTGGGGGTCTTGGCACTTATGCCCTGGGAATAAGGGGGGACTACAATGCTTATGCTATCTGATTCTTACTCTTACTTTAAGAGGTAAATACTATTACTGCCCCTATTTTTATAGACTAGCATCCTGATTAAGTTGCCCAAGGTGATATATTTCATAAGTGGTGAGGCTGAGATTTGAACCCAGACCTGTACACCAAACTATTTCTGTATTAGTGAGCGGATGTTGAAAAAGTGTGTAAGGCCACGTGGCACAGAGATGGTGCCTTGCTCTGCTTCAGTGAGAGTGAGGCTTAAATAACAACCAGCTGCTAAGTGTCTGCCATAAATTGAAATGTGCTGTAGAAAAGCAAGGAGTCCCTCTGGTCACTGCTGCACACTGCCCCGACNTGGGAGCCTGGCACAGTGTCTGCTGACTTTTGCAGCTGCGGAGAAGAGCCAGCTTAGTTCTGCTTCCTCTGAGGAGGAGGAGGGAAAGTTCTGAGATGCCCTTGGGGTCCCCAGCTCCACTCAGCCCAGGAAAGTGGCAAACAAGAACCATCGCAGCCGACTAAGCGGGGCTGGGAAGGGCTCCCGGGAGCTTAGCTGGGCTCTGGTGGAAACACCCGCACAGCTGGGAGGCCTGGCACTGTGACCACAGCCTGGAAGCCGTCTGTAGGCACTCAGCCTCAGTTCCCATATCTCTGAAATCGGGACAACAGGAGCTCTTTCACAGGGGCTGGGTGAGGGTGGAGGGCTGTGCTGGCAGGTGGGGGCAGCACAGTGCCCCTCAGCNCCTGGCACTGTGACCACAGCCTGGAAGCCGTCTGTAGGCACTCAGCCTCAGTTCCCATATCTCTGAAATCGGGACAACAGGAGCTCTTTCACAGGGGCTGGGTGAGGGTGGAGGGCTGTGCTGGCAGGTGGGGGCCAGCACAGTGCCCCTCAGCGGCGGCCCTGCCTCCTCTCCCGCTGCCTCCCTCTTCTTCCCCGCTGTCCTCCCTGCCCGGACAGCAGCCCCAAGCAACTCACACTGTGGGGTGAGCAAGATGCACGCCTCCTTGGACCAGACCTCCTTGTTCACTCGGGAGCTGACAGACGGTTTCACCCTGACGCAGAACTCTCCCACTCCTCTCGGGATTGGGAGTCTGAAGCTTTCGTTTCTGACCTTGCCATGGGACTGAAATGAAAACAACCAGAGCAATAAACACGATATCCTTGTTCCACGGCACATGACAGCCGGAGGGGCTGTTAGAGATACTCTAAAGCACTGAAAGTCGGCCTCCTTCAGTGTTCTTTTTCTAAGGTGACAAACCCTGCTTTATCAGTGCAGCCCAAGATCTCTGTGATTACCATGATTTATTTTGTATTAAAAGAGAAAAGGAAGTGTTTTATAGATACTGAGGACCTTCCCAGAAGGGGTTGGAGTCAACTGTGGTGGAAAGGGATGCACGCATGAATGCCAAGTTGATTTAGTGATGTCCGACTCTTTGTGACCCCATGGACTATAGCTCACCAGACTCCTCTGTCCATGGGATTCTCCAGGCAAGGATACTGGAGTGGTTTGCCATGCCCTCCTCCAGGGGATCGTCCCAACTCAGGGATTAAACCCGTGTCTCTTACATCTGCATTGGCAGGAGGGTTCTTTATGACTGGGCACCATCTGGGAAGCCCATGGTGGATAGGAAAGAAGATGGATTTTGCGGTTCCAGGTCCCTCACTTATGGGAGCATGCTTACAGGAGCTTCATTTCCCCAGCTATAAAAGAAAATAAAGTCTCCGCCTACAAGAGGACTGGAAACCATAGCTATACAATGTCCCCTGTAGTTATACAATGTCCCACAGACACCTAGCAGGCACTGCCTTGCCTGCCACCTGGCAGAAGCACATACTTGAGGACTGAGGCCATCTCAACCCTCCCTCCCCGCCCCCCATTCACCTCACAACCTCCCTGACTCTGCAGGTAAAGTTCCCAAGGGGAGGACAAAAGGCACTTCTGGCCCCAGGAGACAGGCAAGTCTGACCGCGGAGAACCCCATACCTCATAGTGTCCTGGTACCTTGCGAACCTCAATCTGGTACTCCCGGAAGTTGTGGAAGATGTTTTCATATGTGTCGCCTTCAGGGGCCACCTTGGGCCTGGGGAGCTGGATGGCCCCAACAATGATACCGTTGTGCATCTCGAGCTTCACGCTGGCAACTGTCAGAGTCACTGGGTGGGGAGACAGAACCACGAGGCTGCTGGGCCGGGGAGGGCCTGGGCACCCCATCCATCCCTGGCCTCCAAGGTCAAGCTCTTCCCACTCTAAAACCTGTATTACAGGTCTCCCATCCTGGCAGCACATAAGGAATTTCTGGGGTAGAGGGCTAAACACAGATGCCTGGACCCACTCAAGACACAGTGAATCTGAATTTTGGAAGCGGGGCCCTGGCAACATTTATTTTAAACACACTCCTCAGTCATATTTCTGTAGCTAGTGAAGTATCGGCCTGTGAACAGGCATTTGGGAGACAATGACCTCCAAGAGCATCATTCTGACTTCTGCAGAGGAGGCTTGCCATACACGTAAGAGCACAGTCAGTCCCAATCTGCAGAATGAAAGAATCCTGTCACATTTGGGGCTTATCATCCTTTTCACTACTCTCTGCAGAGAGAAACTCCCAACTTGATTTCAGCAGCACTTCACTGCTTCAGATGGACTTCCCTGGTGGCTCAGACAGCAAAGCGTCTGTCTACAATACAGGAGACCTGAGTTCGATCCCTGGGTCGGGAAGATTCCCTGGAAAAGGAAATGGCAACCCACTCCAGTACTCTTGCCTAGAAAATCCCATGGACGGAGGAGCCTGTTGTCCATGGGGTCGCAAAGAGTTGGACGTGAATGAGCGACTTCACTTCACTTTCATTTTCACTGCTTCAAAGCCCCACACCCTGATCTCAGGGAATTCTTCCCTAAAGGCAGTAGAACCAGATTCAAATTCTGCCTATTGCTTGTGGCCCGATGCTGAGTGCTTATGGATTCACTTCCTCTCTCAGAACCCTACAAGTAAACCAATCTGGCCCTCATGACTCAGCTGTTCCATCTCACCCCAAGACTTCTTTTCTGTAGGATAAACAACTCCAGTTCCCTTTTAAATCTTGAACAGCTTGGCTATTTTCATCTAAACTTTCTCCAAAGTCCTGACTCAGGTTTCTTTGAGCAACTAAATCCCTGACTAGAAAGCCAGGTGGATGTGGCAAGCTATAGAAACAGAAAGCAAAGGTCTTGATTCTGGCTAGAAAGGAGCCTGAAAGCCATGCTCTGGCCCAGGGGAGGAGAAGCACCTTCATCCATGGAGAAGCGGGTTTCAGGAACGGTCCACTTGGAATGCTGGCTTCCGTCCACTGCCCGGACTCTGGCTCGGTAACCGTTGCTGCGATACAGGTCCAGGGTCTCCAGAGTGACGTCACAGGACGTCATCAGCATCTGGCTGCAGCTCAGGATGCGCATCCAGTAGGCGGGCTCTACTCCATACCTGTGAGAGAGCAGGGAGGCATGGGGAGAGGAGCTTGTGCCCCAACCTGCCTCCTTTAGGAGGGAAGCAAGGGGCCAGGGGAGAGCTCACATGACAATACAGCCCTCAGGGTATTCCCTCTAGTATGGGGCATCCAGTGGCAAGGGGATCTCCCTTGGTTCTGGGGCTCTGAGCCAGTTTCTCTGTGGTCCAAAAGACTCTCAGATTGGCATATGAGTAGCTCAAATGCCAACTCCTACAGGAAGATTTGCTACTACTCTCTGCAACACAGCCCACTTTCTTCCTCCTCCCAATTTCATCTGCAGTCCTTCGGGCTTCCTTGTTCTCCAACTGTCTTATGGATGTTTTTCCTGTTTTTCCAATAAGATGGAAAAGTCTTGAGGGTAAAGGCTTGGCTTTCTCACCCCAAGCTCCCAGCATACTGCTCAGTGCACGTGAGACTTGATCAGTACTTGTCAACCGATGGATATGTGCCAGGCTCTCTCCTGGTGTCATTTCAGTAACAAGGCAGGTATCTTCCCATGCCAGGTGGGTAGAAGGGGATGCCGTCTCCCACTTCCTCCCTCATCTCCCTCCTTTCTCCACCCTCCTTTTTGCTTACCTCAGGAGCTCCACTTCATAATAGGTACTTTCAGACTGATTTGGGATGGGTGTCCAGTAGAGGACGTGGTGGAAAAACTCTGCTTCAAACCAGGCAGATGGAGGTCTAGGCAGTTCTGTCCGAAGAGAGGAGAGTGTCAGTATCAGAAGTAGCAGAGCCTCCACCCACCCACCCCCCACCCTGGGGAACAGATGTTACTGCACATGGCTGCAAGCATTCTGCCTGCCTGCTAAGTCACTTCAGTCGTGTCTGACTCTTTGGGACGCTATGGGCTCTATCCTGTCAGGCTCCTCTGTCCTTGGGATTCTCCAGGCAAGAATACTGGAGTGGGTTGCCATGCCCTCTTCCAGGGGATCTTCCCAACCCAGGGATTGAACCCATGTCTCTTAAGTCTCCTGCATTGCAGGTGGATTCTTTATCGCTGAGCCCCCAGGGAAGCACTCAGCTAAGTGCTTTACATATACTGTGTCTTATTTAATTACCACGGTAGTCATACAAGGCAGGCATCTACTATACCAAGTTTACTGGAGAAGCAATGAAGGTTCAGAGATTTTAAGTGACTTGCCCAAGGTCAGTGGGGACAGTAAGGGGTAGAATGGGCCCTTGAATCCAGATGGATCTTATCCCAGAACTAATGTGTCCTTAAATCACCATCCTGTGCTGTCTGGGATCAGAAGCAGAAGTGAGAAGAGACAAGCTGGGTGTGATGCATTCCAGGCAAGAAGGGGGAGCAGAGATTTACTCTGTGCCCATAATGAGCTCTCAGATGAGCTGGTCCCTGGCTGTGCCCAATCTCTGTGCCTGCTCTAGCCCTATCCCAAGGTCTGCTTCCCATCCCCACATCCGGTTACCACTCTGGCCCCAGTTCTGGCCTTAACCCAAGGCCCCCCTCTCTGGAGTTCTTTGGTACACAGATATCCGCCTCATTGGCATCTACCTGTTTCTCTTCACCAGAAGCCCAAGTTGAGTGGTTGCCCCATTCCCCAGCTTCCAGGAGAGCTTTACTGCAGCCAGATATCCAGGCTCAGCCTGAGTACAACAAATAGTCCTGGTCCTAGACTGGGCTGAGGACATTTCCACAAAGAGCCGGCACCCTTGGCTCCAAGGTGAGATGTGTGTGTGTGAGTCGCTCAGCCCTGTTGGACTCTTTGAGACCCCATCGACTGTAGCTTGCCAGGTTCCTCTGTCCATGGAATTCTCCAGGCAAGAATACTGGAGTGGGTTGCCATTTCCTCCTCCAGGGGATCTTCCTGACCCACGGATCAAACCCTCATCTCCTGCATTGCAGGCAGACTCTTTACCACCTGAGGCACCAGGGAAGATACTAAATACCAAAGCCTCTGTCCACCTCCTGTCTTCCCCTCCCTCCTCCACACACCATTCATCAAGGAAAATTAACTTCAAGAGCACAAACTAGCACTCGCTAGTGTGACTTGGGCAAATCATTTAGCAGAAATCCTCTCATTTGTAAGAATGTGATAAATAGACCTACTTTAAGAGTCTTGCAATGAAGATTTGCCCATTAAGTGCAATGAAGCATGTCAAGGCCAATGCCAACACCCAGTTCTTCGTCTCTCCCCAATCCCTTAATGTGTCTGCATCTGACAGTGACTCCCAGGCTGCCCTGGTTCTCTAACTTCTAATCATCTCTCTAATCATGCTTTTTTGCTTTCTTTCTTATACTGTCTTCGATCCTCAAGTCTGTTTCTCAATTTCAGAAGAGTACATGGAAAGTGAAAAGTTCAGTGGGTCTCTGTGGTGTTTGGGTTGCACATCCCCAGCTCAGTTCTCGATCATGTGAATGGTGACCTCATGTTTTACTTCATATTCTGGCTCTCTCCCTGCTCTCTCTGCCTCTGTTCCTGGGACTCCCCACACTTTCATTCTCTCCCTTCAGGATTTAGCTTTTCAATTGCAGAAATTTTCCAGGACATCTAGCTGGGTTGGGAGAGCTAAAGGGTAACAGTAGGAAAGAAGAGGCAGGCGGCAGTGGGAATGCTTCGGGGGCTAAAGGAGGAGAACGGATTATATGATGGAGGTGACAGGTGATGGTGGAGGAAAAGAGGTGAGGGGTGACATGGCACGGGGGAAGAAACAGGTTAAGGGGAGAGCTAAGGGAAAGTAGAGTCAGACTGAGATCAAAGTAATTTCCCAGAGGGACCACCAGTCCCATAATTTGAACTAGAACAACAAAAGAGTCAGGGCTGAATTTATGACTCACCGGGACGTGGGTGGGCAGTGAGTTGGGGGCGGGGGGTGGTCACTTAACTTCTCTATCCACACTTCCCCACTACCCCAGTCAATCTCAGCCTGTTAGACGTCTACAGCCTGTGAGCCTGAGACTCAGGCTCGCCAGAACGCGGGAGATTCGGGGAGGGGGGACATAATGGGTGCCTCTCTCCATGGAGGGCCGGTCAGTCAGACGGGGTTCTCCGTGGGAGGCAGAACTTTAATGCACAGTTGACAACGGGTGGGAGAGGGAGCGGGATGGGCGCGGAGAGGGCGAGGCTAGCCCCAGATCCTTACCGTGCGCGCGGGAGCCGAGGAGCAGGCTGAGGAGCGCCGCCAGCTTCACTATCTGGCGCGGCAGCATCCTGGGCGCACCGCATTCTCCCGTGCCGGGGCCAAAGCCGGAGCCGGGCAGCTCGCCTCCGGCAGCGGCTCCACTCGGCTGCGACTGAAACCTCAGCCTGGCGAGTCCGCTCACGCCCCGCGAGGCTGACGTCAGAAGGGCGGGGCCTCGGGGCGTCCCGCCCACACGCCGCTACGTCAGGGAGTCGATCCCGCCGCCCGGGACGCGGACTGCCCAAGCTCGCGGACAGGAAGCTGGGGGCGCCGGGCTGGGGTCTTGCTGTCCCGGCCGGGGACCGGGTTTGGTCAGCTCTCACCCTCCTTACCTCCCGGGGCCTCCAGTGCAACCGAGTGAAAGCAGTCTGGGTAGCCTGGAGGGGTGTGTGTGTTGGTGTGTGTTTTCGGGCACAGGTTCCGGGAAGCGGGGAGACGGCCCACAGAGGCGGCGCNGGCGCCGGGCTGGGGTCTTGCTGTCCCGGCCGGGGACCGGGTTTGGTCAGCTCTCACCCTCCTTACCTCCCGGGGCCTCCAGTGCAACCGAGTGAAAGCAGTCTGGGTAGCCTGGAGGGGTGTGTGTGTTGGTGTGTGTTTTCGGGCACAGGTTCCGGGAAGCGGGGAGACGGCCCACAGAGGCGGCGCGAGGGGGCAGGGTGGGGTGAGGGTGTCAGAGCAAGCTGTACGGAGGTACGAGTTGGGGAAGGAGACTGTGCTCAGGGAATNAAGCCTCTTGATGAAAGTGAAAGAGGAAAGTGAAAAAGTTGGCTTAAAACTCCACATTCAGAAAACTAAGATCATGGCATCTGGTCCCACACTTCATAGCAAATAGATGGGGAAACAATGGAAACAGTGTCAGACTTTATTTTGCGGGGCTTTAAAATCACTGCAGATGGTGATTGCAACCATAAAATTAAAAGACGTTAGATTCTTGGAAGAAAAGTTATGACCAACCTAGACAACATATTAAAAAGCAGAGACATTACTTTGCCAACAAAGGTCTATCTAGTCAAAGGTATGGTTTTTCCAGTTGTCATGTATGGATGTGAGAGTTGGACTATAAAGAAAGCTGAGTGCTGAGGAATTGATGCTTTTGAACTGTGGCATTGGAGAAGACTCTTGAGAGTCCCTTTGACTGCAGGCAGATTGAACCAGTTCATCCTAAAGGAAATCAGTCCTGAATAGTCACTGGAAGGACTGATGCTGAAGCTGAAACTCCAGTACTTTGGCCACCTGATGGGGAGAACTGACTCATCTGAAAAGACCCTGATCTTGGGAAAGATTCAAGGTGGGAGGAGAAGGAAATGACAGAGGATGAGATGGTTGGATGGTATCACCAACTCAATGTACATGAGTTTGAGTAAACTCCGGGAGTTGGTGATGGAGAGGTATGCCTGGTGTGCCTCAGTCCATGGGATTGCAAAGAGTCGGACACAACTGAGTGAACTGAACTGAACATCTAAGTGATATCATGTGATATTTGTCTTCTTCTGTCTGACTTCCTTCACTTACCATGATAATCTCCAGGTCCATCTCTGTTGCTGCAAGTGCCATTATTTCATTCTTTCTTTATGGCTGAGTAGTATTCCATCGTGTGTGTGTGTGTGTGTGTGTGTGTGTACATCACATAGTTTTTATCCATTCATTTGTTGATGGACATTTAGGTTTATTTCATGTCTTGACTGTTGTAAATAGTGCTGCTATGAACGTTGAGGAGAATGTGTCTTTTTGAATTTGAGTTTTCTCCAAAATAGATGCCAAGGAGTGGGATTGCTAGATCATATGGTAACTCTGTTTTTAGTTTTTTAGGGAACTTCCATACTATTCTCCTCAGTGGCTGCACCAATTTACATTCTTACCAACAGTGTAAGAAGGTTCTCTTTTCTACCTACCCTCTTCAGCATTTGTTATTGGTAGACTCTTTGATGATGGTCATTCTACCTCTTTGTAGCTTTGATTTGCATTTCTCTGATAATTAGCAATGTTGAGCATCTTTTCCTGTACTTGTTGGCCATCTGTATGTTTTCTTTTTTGAAAGGTTTTATTTATTTATGTATTTATTTTTGACTTGTACACACTGCTGTATTATTTATTTTTGTCTGTGCTACGTCTTTGCTGCTGCACATGGGCTTTTCCTAGTTGCATAGAGTGGGGTTACTCTCTACTTGTGGTGCATGAGCTTCTCATTGTGGTGACTTCTCTGGTTGCAGAGCACAGGCTCTAGGCATGTGATCTTCAGTAACTGCACCATGCAGGCTTAGTAGTTGTGACTTGCTGGCTCTAGGGCCTGTGGGCTTCAGTAGCTGCATAACAAGGGGTCCTTAGTTGTGGCTCATGGGCCCTAGAGCATGCAGGCTTCGTCGTTGTGGTATTTGAGCTTCTCACTGTGGGGGCTTCTTTTGTTGAAGAGCACAGTCTCTAGGGTGAGTGTGCTTCTTTGGTTGTGGCACTCAGGCTCAGTAGTTGCAGGATATGGGCTCAGTTGCTCTGCAGGATGTGGACCAGGTATTGAACATGTGTCCCCTGCACTGGCAGATGGATTCTTATCCACAACACCACCAGCCATCTGGATGTTCTCTTTGGAGAAATTAGACTAAAACTTCTTAAAAGTGATCAGTCTGCATTGCAATTAAGTATTTATTTACCAATCTCATCTCATTTCTATTTATATTCCTTCTTCAAGATAGGCAAATATGTCTCCTCCCAGTTAGTAGGTGGAAAATTGACAAATGAAGGTTTTCCAAGACTAATTAATTAAATTTCATACGAGCTTATAAACTCTTGAAGTCAGGCATTGTATATTTATTTTATATTTTCTCAAGGTACTGAGGATGATTCTTGGAATTGAGCTCCAGTTAAATGTAAAGAACTGAGGGTGTGAATCCAGGATACTGTTTGGGGTTTAGTTTAAATATTTTAATAAGTGTAATTTTCCTTTTTTGGAGTCTGTTTTTTTCTAGCCTAAAATTGTAATATTACTTGGAATTTTAGTCTGAAAGTTTCTTTTAGTTTAAAAGAAACCAGGCTTCAGATAAGGAAAATTATGAATATTAGCCCATTAAAATTAGACCCATAACATTAACCTAATTTAATTCTCTCCCCCACCCAAACACCTCCCTGGCATGAGTCCTTGGTGTGACACTTTTTTAAGGTTCCAGTGAAAATTCTGCTGAGTCATTGAGGAGTGGGCTTGGTATTTCAGGTCAAGAACCATAAATAGATCCATGGTCACAACTCCACGGTCTGCTCTTTGAAATTTAGCCAAAGGAAATAATTCAAAAGAAGAAAGAAAAATATAAGAACTTTATTGTAGCATTGCTTACAATATAAAATAAATATGAAACCATTCACATATCCAAAAACATGTCCAAGTGAATTATGGCATATCTTATAGGCCATTGGACAGTTATAAATAAAGTATGAATATTATTTAGTAACATTGAAATATGGAAGAATATTTTAAGTTTTTAACAAATATTTTAAGATTAAAAATGTGCAGAACATGTGTTCCCTTTATCACAATTTGATGAAAATAAATGTATGTATATAGGAAATAGATAGCACTTTCAATTTACAGAAAGTGTATTAGAGATGTAGTACATTTTAGAATTTTCCCTTCATGTTACAATATCACACATCAATAAACATTATTTCATTTTGATAAAAAAGTCAAAATTATAAGACAATGAGAATATCATTGAGGAGGTTCATGATTAGCTTTTCTGGTATACATTATGGGTAATGTAATATCTTCCTTACACTGGAATCATTTGGTTTTGGCATCTTTCTTCTAGATATAAACACCCAGATTTTATTCTTTTCTAAATTATTCTCAGGATAATATTTGGAGTAACCTTTCCTTAGTTTGTCATAAAATCTTCCTTGAGGAATGTCTTTGATCACAGCATAATACTCGGTGATGCAACATCTGGTGTGCCTGTCTAGGACCAAAATCCAAAGCTCTCACCATCACTATTCTTCTAACCAGTCCAGTGAACTTGGAAAAGTTGTTTAACTTCTCTGGGGTTGGTCCCTTCATGTGTCAGATGACCTTCTCAGACTATGATCTTTCAAGATCTCTTTATCATTGAATATAAATTTAATTTATCTATTTATTTTTAATTAATTAATTTTACTTTACAATATTGTATTGGTTTTGCCATACATTGACTTGAATCTGCCATGAGTGTACATGTGTTCCCCATCCTGAACCCCCCTCCCACCTCCTTCCCCATCCTATCCCTCTGGGTCATCCCAGTGCACCAGCCGCAAGCACCCTGTATCATATATCAAACCTGGAGTGGTGATTTGTTTCACATATGATATTTTACATGTTTCAGTGCCATGCTCCCATATCATCCCACCCTCTCCCTCTCCCACAGAGTCCAAAAGACTGTTCTATACATCTGTGTCTCTTTTGCTGTCTCGCATACAGCGTTATCGTTANATTCCCATGAAGTGATGGGACCAGATGCCATGATCTTAGTTTTCTGAATGTTGAGCTTTAAGCCAACTTTTTCACTCTCCTCTTTCACTTTCATCAAGAGGCTTTTTAGTTCCTTTTCACCTTCTGCCATAAGGGTGGTGTCATCTGCATATCTGAGGTTATTGATGTTTCTCCCGGCAATTTTGATTCCAGCTTGTGTTTCTTCCAGCCCAGCATTTCTCATGATGTACTCTGCATTATAAGTTAAATAAGCAGGGTGACTGTGTGGATTGTGACAAACTGTGGAAAATTCTTAAAGAGATAAGAATACCAGACCATTGGACCTGCCTCCTGAGAAATCTGTATGCAGGTCCAGAAGCAACAGTTAGAACTGGACATGGAACAGCAGACTGGTTCCAAACTGGGAAAGGAGTATGTCAAGGCTGTATATTGTCACCCTGCTTGTTTAACTTATATGCAGAGTACATCTTGGAAAATGCCAGGCTGGATGAAACACAAGCTGAAATCAAGATTGCTGGGAGAAATATCAATAACCTCAGATATGCAGGTGACACCACCCTTATGGCAGAAAACAAAAAGGAACTAAAGAGCCGTCTGATGAAAATGAGAGAGGAAAGTGAAAAAGCTGCTTTAAAACTCAGCATTCAGAAAATTAAGATCATGGTATCGGGTCCCATCACTTCATGGTAAATAGATGGGGAAACACTGAAAACAGTGAGAGACTTTATTTTCTTGGGCTCCAAAATCACTGCAGTTGGTGACTACAGCCATGAAATTAAAAGATCTTGCTCCTTGTTAGAAAAACTATGACCAGCCTAGAGAGCATATTAAAAAGCAGAGATATTACTTTGCCAACAAAGGTTAGCCTAGTGAAAGCTATGGTTTTTCCAGTAGTCATGTATGGATGTGAAAGTCAGACCATAAAGAAGACTGACCATCAAAGAACTGATGCTTTTGAACTGTGGTGTTGGAGAAGACTCTTGAGAGTCTCTTGGACTGCAAGGTGGTCCAACCAGTCCATCCTAAAGGAAATCAGTCCTGAATATTCATTGTAAGAACTGATGCTGAAGCTGAAGCTCTAATACTTTGGCTACCTAATGCAAGGAGCCGACTCATTAGAAAAGACCCTTATCCTGGGAAAGATTGAGGGCAGGAGGAAAAGAGGATGATAGAGGATGAGATGGTTGAATGGGATCACTGACTCAATAGAAATAACTTTGAGTAAGCTCTGGGAGCTGGTGAAGGATAGTGAGGCCTGGCATGCTTCCTGGGGTCTCAACACGACTGAGCGACTGCACAACAACACGGCAGCAAGCAAAATGACATACCCCCAGGCACCAGGACAGTTCCAAGGCTGACCATCAAAGACCAAAAGTAGGCAGTGGCCCAGTTCCTGGAACTCTCCACCCCTTCCCCCAAATAGTTGGAATAGTCTTCCCATTCATTAGCCTCTGAAATTACCCAGCCTATAAAAGCTAACCGTACCATGTTTTGAGGCCACTCTCACCTTCTGAGATGGCCCACACTCTGTCTATGGAGTGTGTTTCTCTCTAAATCCTGTCACTTTGTCTCTCAATGAATTCTTTCTGAGACAAGACATCAAGAACCTAAGCTTCACTGAGTCCTGAAACCAGATGTGTGACCTCAGTTGGAAGACCATGGGGTTTTGGCCAGGGTTGTGTCCTGGACATGTGGGTTCGAGTCCAAAACAAGGGGTTCAAGCCCCAGTGGGAGGTGAACTGTTTCCGCAGAGTGGGCATCTGAGCAGTAGTAAGTCCAGCTTGAGTGTGGTAACAGACACAGCTCCCACTTTCTGTCCCTGGGCTGGTGATTAGGGAAGATCACTGTGTCAGAGCTATACATAACAGGGAGAAGAGGTCTCAAAAGAATCAGCCCTGAGAATAAATCAGAGAAAAGGAAGCTGCCTGGGGATACTTGGTAGTCATTGGGTCAAGTAGAATGACAGATGTGAGGGGTAAGGGGCCACCAAGGGTCAGCCCAGCCCCAAGAGAAGCCTTCTTGCTGTTGGTTACAAAACCTAATTAATGGGTATATTCCTTCATGGTCTGCTCAACTCTCCTGGCTGAGAATAGAACAGATAAGAAGGGATAGAACCCCCTTTTGACTGTCCCTCTCTCTTCTGTTCAGATGCTGGCTCAGACTTGAATGGGGAGTTGCTTGAATTTTAGTTGGATGGGTGGTAGTCCTCCCTAAAGGGTTTTGGGCAGGAGAGAGACATGACAGATTTGCATTTTAAGTAGAAGAGGAAACCCAGAGCAGAGATAACGACCTAAGGTGACTCAGCTAGTAAGTGGCAGAGTCAAAACCCTGGTCTGATCGAAGTTCAGCTCTTTGCCTGACATGCCCCAGCAACTAAGCTTGTGGAACTATGAAGACCATGTGAGTCTCATGTCTTGTGCCTATGAACAAAGAGACAAGAGGAAGAAATACTGGTCTCCCAGGTAAGGGACCTCCCCTGCTAATTCCATTGAATCAGCAGAGCTGGGGCCAAGAGCTGTGTCAAGTCTGCAGTCTACCCTAGGGATATCATTCTAGATCAGTGCTCAAGACTCACAAGGCTGCTAGGAGGAGCCTGTGGGCCTCAGAAACAGAGACCTAATTCTCACTTCAGTGGACACTGCCAGGTGTATGCCCTTGGGCCAGTCTCTTTATCCCTATTAGCTGATGACAAGATAGGAAGAACGGTAATATTCCTGGGCTCTTGTCAAGCCAGATGCAGAGATGTTCTGACAACTTAGAAAGGCTTCCCAAATAAACGGCTAGTAGAAATGTTCAGCAGAAAGGCCTCATATTGGCTAGAGGGAGCCAGTGCCCTTTCTCATGGTCTCCATTCACTTGTCCTTGCTCCTGACTGTATTCATTCTGAGCCCCCACCCACCCCAGTATGAGTGGGGCCTTTGACCACACCTGGTCTCCTCCCCACTTCCAGCCATCTTATCAGAAAGGGTGAGGACCTAGTTTATTGGCATTACTCTCATGAACCTGGATTTGAGAGCTTAAGAATATTGACAAAAATATCGCCTTCACTTCAAGAAACAGATGTGTTTTCCTTCTGGAGTCTTGATGACTTTGATTGCTCCAGTTTTTAGGGGTTTTATTTCCCTTTAATTCTAAACTTAGCAGCAGTCTGAGCTTCCATCCTATAAATGGGGGAAATTCATCCGCTCTTGGGTTTCCATCCCCAGAGGATTTGTGGGGTGCTCCCGAGAAGCCTCCCATGCCCAGGGCTGTTCTGGCAGCCTCATACCTCACCTTCTAGGGTCTCTGGGCTGCAGCTGCTCACTTCAAGGGTGGACACAGGGCCTATCACATTTTGAATTTCTGTTGGAGGCTTGCAAATAGCAGAAGTACCAAAGTGATAATTTTCAACTAATTCAAGATTTAGCCACTCAGAGCTCCCACTAACTTTCCTTAGGCTTCTGGCAGTCATTGTGGCAGAAGAAATCAGCTGGCTTCCCATGCGTGAAAATTTCCAGGCCTTTCTGAACAACCTTCTTGCCCCAAGAGAGAGGAGAGGACTCCTTTCTGCTGCTGAAAGCCCACTTCTTCTTTTTTTGCTTTAAGATGATTCACAGGAAGAACCTCAGTATCCTTCAAGGGAAATTCCTAGCCCTGCCTCCAAGGTATAGCCACAAAATGGCTAGTTGCTGGCAAGTTTCCTTAAGTCTGCCTTGGCGTTAGATAACAGGGCAGGTGGAACAGCAGCTGTGTGGCCCAGACATTGGCATGTCAAGCCCAACCCAGGGCTTGCACAGCCATTCCTCCATGGAGGGGAAGAGACCAGGTCTGCCTGTTCCTCCATGTATCTGGGTTCCTGGTCTTCTATGAGAAAGACAAGGACAAAGAACAGTGATTTTCAGGTGTGGGATGTGACAGCCTCAATTCAGACTGGGGGAAACATTTCTCTAACTTCTCCAGGAGATCTGCTAAGGAGATGCTCAGTTGACATTGTGGAACAAAACCTCTAGACCTTGGTCTGAGGCATCTACCTGTGGTCCACCACTGACGTCCAGGGTCTTGCCCAAAATAATGGGCATGTGTTTACTTTCTATTGGCATGAGTAAGAAGGTTCGCCCAGGACAGAGGGAGGTTCCCACCTAAAGACAAATCCTAAGTACTATTCTCTGATGTAGAAATTGCTTGTAACCCTTTGAATTATGGTTTTTCAATTTCAAGAGTTTAAAGGTTTCCATTCTGCTGTACCTCCAGTGGCAGCTAGAGTGCTGGGTGGGAAGATGTAAGACTGGGGTTCCAGCCCCAGGTTTTCAGTTGCCATCTGTGACTTTGGACAGGTCACAAATTCCCCAGGTCTCAGGTTTCTTAGCTATAAAATAAAGATGATACCTCTTTTTGCATCCTATTAGAGTTGTCAAGAGGTTTATCGTAAGCAAACATTTGTTAAGTACCTTTAACCAGATAATGTGGGATACAAAAATTAGTCAGACACTGGCCTGATCAGGAACATGTACTTTCAGTACATGCTTATTTTAATAAACAACTTATCAGAAGGACCACCTTAGGTATAAAGTGTTTCGTAAACCCTAAGATATAATATATATGCAGGGCTTCCCTGGTGGCTCAATGGTACAGAATCTGCCTGTTAGGAAGGAGACGTGAGTTTGAGCCCTGGGTTGCGAAGATCTGCTGGAGAAGGAAATGGTAACCCACTCTAGTATTCTTGCCTGGAAAATCTCATGGACAGAGAAGCCTGGTGGGCTACAATCCATGGAGTCACAAATAGTCAGACATGACTGAATGACTAAACAACAAGGGTATTAGTACTGCTGGTAATTTTCCTATGGGTTGGGTTTCCTTTCTGGTCAATACCAGGCCAAGCACATTTTGCCCGGGTCACAACCCCAACCTGTACGCCCCACCACTCATGGCTCCAGAAGAAGCCACATCCCGTGGAATCCTGGAGTCCTTATGTGAAGGTCAATTCATCTGTGCCCCTGATTCTCCTCTAGCACTTTCCCCAGGACATATTGGAAGTAAGGCCTTTCCTCTTTCACAGAATTAATGGTAAGTACAGGAAATGATGACTGGATGCCAGCTGGACACGTTGTATAGAAAGCACGCACATGTGCCCAGCGGATGGGTGCGTGGGAGTGGGGACAGAGAAGAGGGAAGCTCTACAGTTCGAGGGTGCAGTTGAATATAATTTATAGGAAAATGAAAGTCAGAGAAGAGGAGTTAGATGAATGCAAGTTCACACCTCACCCCCGGATTCATTCTGTGGCCATCTGACCTTTGGGGACAAAAGAACGAGTGAGTTGTTGCCCTTCTCACCGTCTTCCAAACTCTTTTTCACAAGCCAGTAACTGGGTGCCTGATACAGGGAAGTCCTGCTGGTTTCTCTGGTGGCTGGTAGCCCCTCCTTTCTGCCTGCACTAAGGTACCCTTATCTCCTCCCCCAGCCCCACTTCCCAGGACACCAAAAGAACCCAAGTATAAAATTCTCAGGCCGCATGAGAGAAAAATGAGCATTTTTTCCTGAAGTGTTTTAGAGTTATTGCATGTGGTGAGTTGTTGTTTTTTTTTAACACTTCTTAAACCTTTGGTTTGGGACTTCCCTGGCGGTCCAGCGCTTCTGCTACAGGGGGTGCAGCTGTGTTGCCTGGTGAGGAAACTGGGATCCTGAATGCCACACAGGACCACTGAAAACAAAACAAAAACCCCACCAAACTTTGGTAAATACATTTTCTAACACAGAAAAAATTTTTGATTAAGTAATAAGTGTTCAGAAATATATACCATTTATCAACTCTTTGGGCTTCCCTGGTGGCTCAGCTGGTAAAGAATCCGCCTGCAATGTGGGAGACCTGGGTTCGATCCCTGGGTTGGGAAGATCCCCTGGAGAAGGGAAAGGCTCCCCACTCCAGTATTCTGGCTTGGAGAATCCCATGGACTGTGTAGTCCACGGGGTCGCAGAGAGTCAGACACGACTGAGCAGCTTTCACTTCACTTCCTGTCGACACTTTGATGCCTGGTTGGTACTGTTGTCTCTCAGTTGTCTCTGACTCCCTCGAGACCCCATGGACTATAACCCGCCAGGCTCCTCTGTCCGCGGGATTTTTCAGGCAAGAATACTTGAGTGGGTTGCCATTTGCTTCTCCAGGGGATCTTCCCGACCGAGGGATCGGAACTGTGTCTCCTACATTGGCAGGTGGATTCTTTACCTCTGAGCCACCAGAGAAGCCCTTGATGCGTGGCATGAAGCCCCAGAAGGTGACTTATATCTAATGTTGCGTGTGTGTGTACTAAGTCGCTTCTGTTGTGTCTCTTTGCCACCCTATGGACTGTAGCCCTCCAGGCTCCTCTGTCCATTGTATTTTCCAGGCAAGAATACTGGAGTGGGTTGCCATGCCCTCCTCCAGGGGCTCTTCCCAGTCCAGGGATCAGCCATCCCTAGTCTCCTGAATTGCAGGCGAATTCTTTACCACTGAGCCCCCTGCGACCAATTGTAGAAATTCTAAGCCTAATTTCAGAAAGCTGAAGTAAATATTAATAGAGTCCCTGAGATTCATGAAATTCTCATAAGTGGTCATGACTTGGGCCCACGGTTATAAATTAACAAGAGAGTTTCTACGAGAGGCTAGCCCATCCATTGCTCCCAGGAGATGCTCCCTGTACAACCATATATGAAATATTTTTTCTGGTTCCCCTGTTTATTACACATATTTTCTTGAGAATATATTTATTAGACATATATTCTTGAGCTGAGGACTTAATTCGTTCCCCTTCTCCATTTAATTTTCCTCCCCACGTCAACTCTGGTCATCACATACTAAAGCATAAGTCAGTAACTCAGCTCCTCTGAGGATCCGCTTTGATGACAAAGTCCGTATTGCCACATCTTCCTCATGACCCTTCTCCCTCTTAGGTCAACAACTCAAAACTGCTAATATTCATTGAGCAATTGCATTCATCTCACACACTAGCAAAATTCTCCAAGCCAGGCTTCAACAGTATGTGAACCATGAACTTCCAGATATTCAAGCTGGGTTTAGAAAAGGAAGAGAAACCAGAGATCAAATTGCCAATGTCTGTTGGGCCATAGAAAAAGCAAGAGAGTTCCAGAAAAACATCTACTTCTGCTTTATTGACTATGCCAAAGCCTTTGACTGTGTTGATCACAACAAACTGTGGAAAATTCTTCAAAAGATGGAAATACCAGACCACCTGACCTGCCTCCTGAGAAATCTGTATGCAAGTCAAGAAGCAATAGTTAGAACTGGACATGGAACAACAGATTGGTTCCAAATTGGGAAAGGAGTATGTCAAGGCTGTATATTGTCACCCTGCTTGTTTAACTTATATGCAGAGCACATCATGAGAAATGCTAGACTGGATGAGCACAAGCTGGAATCAAGATTTCCGGGAGAAATATCAATAACTTAAGATATGCAGATGACACCACCCTTAAGGCAGAAAGTGAAGAAGAACTAAAGAGCCTCTTGATGAAAGTGAAAGAGGAGAATGAAAAAGTTGGCTTAAAACTCAATATTCAGAAAACTAAGATCATGACATCCAGTCCCATCAGTTCATTGCAAATAGATGGGGAAACAGTAGAAACACTGACAGACTTTAATTTTAGGGGCTCCAAAATCACTGCAGATGGTAACTGCAGCCATGAAATTAAGACACTTGCTCTTTGGAAGAAAAGTTATGACCAATCTAGACAGCATATTAAAAAGCAGAGGCATTACTTTGCCAACAAAGGTCTGTCTAGTCAAAGCTATGCTTTTTCCAGTGGTCATGTATGGATGTGAGAGTGGGACTATAAAGAAAGCTGAGCTTCAAAGAATTGATGCTTTTGAACTGTGGTATTGGAGAAGACTCTTGAGAATCATTTGGACAGCAAAGAGATCCAACCAGTCCATCCTAAAGGAGATCAGTCCTGAATATTCATTGGAAGGACTGATGCTGAAGCTGAAACTCCAATACTTTGGCCACCTGATGCAAAGAGCTGACTCATTTGAAAAGACCCTGATGCTGGGAAAGATTGAAGGTGGGAGGAGAAGGGGACGACAGAGGATGAGATGCTTGGATGGCATCACTTACTCAATAGACATAAGTTTGAGTAAACTTCAGGAGTTGGTGATGGACAGGGAGGCCTGGCGTGCTGCGATTCATGGAGTCGCAAAGAGTCGGACATGACTGAGCAAGTGAACTGAACTGAATTGCCCCATATCAGCCACTGTGATTAGCACCAGGGGACAAAAATGAAAAGGAAACTGTGTTTGCCTTGGAGGATGTTTAGTTTAAAAGCAAGGGGAAAATTTTGGAAACCTAGCATTGATTACTGTGCTGGGTAACGTGCTATCATTGGGCTTCCCTGGTGGCTCAGTGGTCAAAAATCTGCCTGCCAATTCAGGAGACGTGGGTTTGATCCCTGGGTAGGGAACAATGTGTGGAGAAGGAAATGGCAACCCATTGCAGTATTCTTGCCTGGGAAATTCCATGGGCAGAGGAGCCTGGTGTGTTTCATGCAGTTCATGGGGTCTCAAAGAGTCAGACATGACTTAGCAACTAAACAACAAGAAAATGCGTTATTATTACTTCAACTGATCCTATTTGAGATATTCTTTCCTTATTTTACAGACAAGGAAGCTGAGAGGTTATATGACTTTCCTTAGGTTGCTCAGAAAATGGTTCAGTCTGGGTCTGTCTGACTACACCCCCATGTTCCTCTTCTTCATGCCTATTCCCACCAGCCACACACAAAAAGAAGCAGATGGGACATTCCAGCTGTAGGCCAGTGGGAGGCTGCCAGACAAAGAACTAGGTTGAGGTCTGTTGTAGGTGTTTGGGTACAACTGTGAGAGACCCAGGACCCAAGGCAGTCAGGGTGAAGTGTGTATGTCAAAGCTCCCTGTCTGTTTGTTTACAAAAATTTCTCAGAAACCTAAATATGAATGCATGGAGGACTCATTCTGATGACCCTTAATTTAATCACATCTGCAAAGACTCTGTTTCCGTATGAGGGACCTTTCATAGGTTCCAGGTATCAGGACATGGGTAGCTTCTGGAGAGCCATTTTCATCACACCAGAGTGATCTGTTTCAACGTTCCTTTCCATACTCATTCAGTCATACCTGGATTATATATACATATATATATTGTTGTTGTTTCAGTCGCTCAGTCATGTCCAACTCTTTGCGACCTCATAGACTGCAGCACACCAGGCTTCCCTGTCCTTCACCATCCTTCACTATATATATATGGTGTCCTTCATCATATATATGGGGCTTCCCTTGTGGCTCAGGTGGTAAAGAATCTGCCTGCAATGAGGGAGACCTGGGTTTGATCCCTGGGTTGGGAAGATCCCCTGGAGAAGGGAAAGGCTACCCACTCCAGTATTCTGGCCTGGAGAATTCCATGGACTATATAGTCCATGGGGTCGCAAATAGTCGGACACGACTGAAAGACTTTCAATTCCACCATATATATAGGTCTTCCCAGGTGGTGCTAGAGGAAAGAAACTGCCAGCCAATGGAGGCGACGTAAGAAACCTGGCTTCAATCCCTGGATCAGGTNTGGACTATATAGTCCATGGGGTCGCAAATAGTCGGACACGACTGAAAGACTTTCAATTCCACCATATATATAGGTCTTCCCAGGTGGTGCTAGAGGAAAGAAACTGCCAGCCAATGGAGGCGACGTAAGAAACCTGGCTTCAATCCCTGGATCAGGTAGGTCTCCTGGAGGAGGACACAGCAATCCACTCCAGCATTCTTGCCTGGAGAATCCTGTAGACAGAGGAGACTGTGCAGTCCATAAGTAGCAGAGTCAGACACAACTGAAGCGACTTAGTATATATATAAGGTTGAGCATTTACTTAACACCAGACCCTGCAGGACACTGGAGGACATGGCAAGCAAATCAGAACTCTGTCAGAGTTTAGAGTTTGTTTATTTATTTATGAACACATTTTTAAAAGTCTGTATTGAATTTGTTACAGGATTGTTATATTCTGGTTTTTGGCAGAGAGGTGTGTGGGCTCTTGGCCCTACAACCAGGGATTGATCCTGCTCCCCCTGTACTGGAAGGCGAACTCTTAATCACCAGACCACCAGGGAAGTCCCAAGCTTATTGTTTAGAAGGAGAGATGGGCATTAATCAAATAATCACCCAAGTAATATGCAAAATTGCAGCTATGATAAGAGCTATGAGAGTCTGTAATTGAGACTTGACCTGGCGAGAAAGCCCCAAGAGAGCTTCCATAAGGAGGTGCAGCTTTGGTAATCTGGGAGACAAGTTGGGGTCTCCAGGTTAAGAGGGGAGGGAGGAGTGTTGCAGGAAGAGGGAACAGAGGGCAGAACCAGGATATACAGTGCCAGCAGGATATGCAGGGCTTGGTGTGGGCCCTAGGGAGGGGGTGTGGGTTTCAAGGACTCTGCGGGGGTCAGTCTGTTGTGCCTCCTCCCCATCCTTTACCCCTAATCCTAACTAGTGGTGCTGCCTTGTATCCTAGGACCTTTCCTCCCTGTTCCTCCCTTAGGCCTCATCGTTTCACTTCCTGCCCAGTGTGTTATGTGGTTTAGCAAGGAAACCCCCATGTGCAGTGTTAAGGGCAGACCTCTAAGGTTTGATCAACAAAATTTCAAAAGTGCCTACTGTGTGGCAGACACTGTGTCGGGAGTTACAGAAATTAAGACAAGAAAGTGACAATTTTCTGGCCCTCGAGGAGAGAGATTGTAGGGTGAAGGGGAAAGCAAGAGGGTTGAGTGATGAACAACAGGCTGTCGTCCTGCACTGAATCTCATTCCTGCTACTTACTGCTGTGTGGTCTTAGGAGACTGACTTTACCTCTCTGTGCCTCAGTCTCTTTAAGGAGCACTTAAGCCAACCATTAATGTGGCCCCACTCTGCTCTAGGCGTAGGCCAAGTGCTGGCAACCCTCAGAGACCTGTCTGACTGGGAGCAGAACACTGGGGCTGATTGCTTCCTTTTCTGGGACTTCAGCTCTGGTTCTGCTGCCTGTAGCGCTTGATCCAAATGGGTTTCCAGGGCAGATCTCACCAACTGGCATAGTGGCCACTCTGCCCACACCATTCCCAGGCATAGTGCTCCAGGAGACGTGGCCCACGATGTCCAGGACGAGGGGCGTGAGTGTTCTAGGAGTGTGGACCCACCTTTCTGCCTCCCCTTCCCTCCTGCAGAATATTGGATACTGTCTACAGAGAACCCTCTTTGATGAACACTAGTCATTCTAATGACCCCCAACTTTGCAGAGTACTCTTCTGGCCAACAATTTTCATCTACATCTTTGTTTATTGGTCACGATGACCAGGTGCCTCTGTTTGAATTTTTGGTAATAACACTGGCCCTAGTCCTTTCCATCAAACCATCTGTGTGGAAAGGCCGGTATGGGGTCAGACAACCTGCCAGCTCTACTGAGTTTGACTTCTCTGATGGCGCAGTGGTAAAGCCAGTGTTTCAGACACAGGTTTGATCCCTCATCTGGGAAGACACCTGGAGAGAAAAATGGCAACCCACTCCAGTATTCTTGTCTGGAGAACCCCATGAACAGAGGGGCCTGGCGGGCTACAGTCCATGGGGTCACAAGAGTCAGACATGACTTAGCAACCAAATAACAACAACAGCTGAGTCTGGCGAATGGCTTTATGTCTTTAAGCCTCCAGTTCTGTGAATATTAAATGATATCCTGCCCCTGCATCCTGTTTTCACTCCATTGTGGTCCCCAAGATAAGATTTAGGGTGGGGTGAAGAAGAGCAAAACCTTGAGCATCGAGTGGTTGAACTCTCTAAACCTGGCTGAGGCTTTTTGTTCACTGACACTCAGGATTACTCCTCCAAGGGCTGTTGTGGGGGCAGGTGGCTTACTGCCTAGAAATTTTCTCGTTGGGTTTCTTTTCCAACCATAGTGGCTTTTGCGTCTTTCTCTCCCTCCCTGCTCTCTCACCTTTTAACATCTAGGTGGGGGATTTTGTTCAGAGTGTGAAACAGTCTTCTAGATCATTCAGGTCTTCAGAGGTGTGAGGAGTTGTTTTTGTCCTTTGGCGGGGAGGGCATTTTCCGTGTGAGCAGAGGCATGGGGCTGTGACCCCCCTCATACCCTGGGGCTACTGCGGTAGCCAGGGTCTGGCCTGAGAGTCCAGGCACCCATGGGAAACTGGGAACTGGATTCTAGGGTGGGTTCTGGGGCAAGCTGCGGAGCCAGCCTAGTCGCTACACAGCCAGGCCCAGCAAGGAAGGGAGGATAGGCAGTCTCAGAGATAGGCTGAGAAATATGTGAAGGAGAGAGCTCAGAGCAGGGTCTAACCAGCAGCACAAAATCTGGGTGGACAATGAAACTATGGAAATTCACTCCAAGTTTTAGGGTGTGGTGTGCAAGGCATAGCCAAGAATATCATGGAGTTTGCAAATAGAGTACTTCTGAGTCTCAGTTTCTTTCTCAATGAAATGGGGATAGTAGTAGTTATTGCATTAGGCTTTTGCAAGGATTAAATGAATTAGATACATAAAAAATGTTTAGTATATATATATATAGCACAATTTCTTCATTCATTGTTGTTGGACATTTAGGTTATTATTTTCATTTTAGAATATTGTAAATAACTGTGCAGTGACTATGGGAGTGCAGATATCTCTTCAACATAGTGATTTCGTTTTCTTTGGATATATACCTGAAGTGGAATTGATAGATTAGATGGTAGTTCTGTTTTGAATTTTTTGAGAGACCACCAAACTGCTTTCCACAGTGACTATACCAATTTACATTCTCACCAGCAATGCATAAGGAAGGGTCCCTTTACTCCATATCCTTGCCAGTATTTATCTCTCTCTCTCTCTCTCTTTTTTTAAAAATAATAGCCATTCTGCAAAACTGTGGTTTTGATTTGCATTTCTCTAGTAGTTAGTGATGTTGAGCATCTTTTCAGTTACCTGTTGGCCATTTGAATATCTTCTTTGGGAATATGTCTATTCAGGTCCTTTCCCCATTTTTAAATTGGATTATTTGTTTTCCTGCTAATGAGTATGTTATTTATATACTTTGGATATTAATCCCTTATCAGATGTGTGACTTGAAAATATTTTCTCCCACTCTGTAGGTTACCTTTTCACTTTGTTGATTGTTTCTTTGGCTGTGTAGAAGCTTTTTAGTAGGATGTAGCCCTATTTATTTATAGGGCTAAATATATATAGCCCTATATATTTAATTTGTTGCCTTTCCTTTTGGTGTCATATCAAAAAATTGTGGTCAAGGCCCATTTCAAATAATTTTTTCCCTCTGATTTCTTTTAGGAGTTTTGTGATTTCAGGTCTTAAGTCTACAATACAATTTTAGCCAATTTTTGTGAGTAGTGTGAGATAGAGATCTCATTTTATTTTTCTACATGTGGAAATCCAGTTTTCCCAACATCATTTATTGAAGAGACTGTCTTTTCTTCATTGAGTATTCTTGGCTTTCTTGTCAAATACTAGTTGACCGTATAGGCATGGCTTTATTTCTGGTCTCTTGGACCTGCTCTGTTGATCAATGTGTCTGTTTTTATGACATAGCCACACTGTTTTGATTGTTAAAGCTTTCTAATATAGCATGATATCAGAAAATGTGATCCTTTCCACCTTGTTCTCTCTCAGGAAAGAGTGCTTTGGCTATTCAGGATCTTTTGTGGTGTCATATAAATATTAGGATTGATTTTTCTACTTCTATAAAAAACGCCACTGGAATCCTGCCAGGAATTGCATTGAATCTATATGTGGCTTTGAGTAGTACAGTCATTTTAATAACATTAATTCCTCCAGCCCACGAAAACAGGATAACTTTCCATTTATTTGTGTCTTATTTGATTTCTTTCATCAATGTCTTACAGATTTCAGTGTAGAAAATTTTCATCTCCTTTGTTAAATTTATTCCTAGATATTCTGTTGTTTTTGATGTTGTCATAAGATTGTCTTCATTTTTCAGATAATTTATTGATAGTGTATAGAAACACTACTGATTTTTGTATATTAATTTTATGTCCTACAACTTACTGAATTCATCTATTCGATGTAACATTTGGGGGGTGTGTTTGTGGGTGTGTGTCTGGGGTCTTTAGGATTTTCTATATATAAAATCACGTCACCTGCAAATAGAGACAACTTTACTTCTTCCTTTCCAATTCGAATGTTGTTTGTTTCTTTTTCTTGCCTAACTGGTCTGGCTAGGACTTCAGTACTATGCTGAACAGGGGTGGTGAGGGTGGGCAACCTTGTTTCTGATCTTAGAGGAAAAGCTTTCAGACTTTTAACATTGAGTACGATGTTAGCTATGGGCTTAGTGTATATGGCCTTTATTTGTGGCAAGGTACGTTCCTCCCATATCTAATTTGTTGACAGTTTTTGTAATGAACAGATGTTGAATTTTGTTGATACTTTTTCTGCTATCAAGATGATCATGTGATCTATTTTATTCTATTAGTCCTTTATATTGCATTTATTGATTTGCATATGTTGAACTATTCTTGCATCCCAGGGATAAATCCCACTTGATCATGGTAAATAATCTTTTTAGTGTGCTGCTGAATTCAGTTGCTAGTATTTTATTGAGAATTTTTGCACTTATATTCATCAGGGATACTGGCTTGTATTTTCTTTTCTTTCAGTGTCCATGTCTGGCTTTGATTTTTGGCTGGCTTCATTAAATGAGTTTGGGAGTATTCCCTCCACTTTGATTTTTGGAAGAATTTTAGAAGGGTTAGCATTAATTCTTATTTAAATGTTTGGTAAAGTTCACCAGTGAGGCCATCTGGATGTGGGCTTTTCTTTGTTGGGAGATATTTGATTACTGAATCAATCTCCTTCGTAAGAATTGATCTGTTCAGACTTTCAATTTCTTCATGATTCAGTCCTGGTAGGTTGTATGTTTCCAAAAATTTATGTTTCCAAAAATTTATGTTTCTTCTAGGTTGTCCAGGTTGTTAATATATAGTTGTTAATAGAAGCCTACTTTGATCCTTTGTGTTTCTGGGGTATCAGTTACAATGTCTCCTTTTTCATTAACAATTTTGTTGATTTGAGTCTTCCCTCTTTTTTTCCTTGGTTAGTCAAGCTAAAGTTTTGTCAATTTTGTTTGTCTTTTCAGAGAACCAACTCTCAACATTGTTAATCTTTTCTACTGTTTTCCTATTCCCTATTTCATTTATTTCTGCTCTAATCTTTATTATTTCCTTCTTTTGGGATTAGTTTGTTGTTTTTTAGTTTCCTAAGATGTAAAATGATTGGGTTGTTTATTTGAGATCTTCCCATTTTCTTAATGTATGCATTTATAACTATAAACTTTTCATAGAATTGTTTTTATTATTTATTGTTATTTATTTATTTATTATTTATTGTTATTATTGTTGAATCACATAAGTTTTGGCATGTTGTATTTCTGTTTTCATTTGTCCCAGGATATTTTTCTATTTCCGCTTTAGTTTCATCTTTCATCTATTGGTTGTTAAGGAGAGTGTTGTTTAATTTCCATATATATTTTTTATTTTTCCAGTGTTTCTCCTGTTACTGATTTCTAGTTTCATACCACTNGAGCCTGAAAATCAGGAAACATGGAGTCTGGAGGTTGTGGCTGCACTGAGAGGAGAGGAGATGGGAGTAGGCCCAGGGCAGGGGTGGCGGGAGGTCAGGGGAGTGTCCTCAGAAGGAGGAAGGAGCAAGCAGTGCTCCCAGGCTTCCAGCTCAGGGCTCCTGCAGCAGCACCCAGCCAACGGCCCAGTGTGGACCACCAGGGCGCTCATGGGAGACTTGAACCCAGAGGCACAGTCCAGTGTGTGTGTGATGGGCACTGGTGTCTTGAGAAGGGCCGTCCCCAGGGACGTGTGAGGACTGGGAGGAGAGCAGCCTGGATGTTCCTGAGCCAGCCCTGTCTCCTAAGAGGAGAGTCCTTGGAGGAGAGTCAGCAGGAGCCTCCAGGGAGGAGGAGGGGACCCAGGAGGGCAGGGACAGGGGAGAATTGGTCAGGGGCAATTTTAGGAGGACAGAGTGTTTCCCCAGCACCTGTGAAGATAAAGAGGTTGAGTGTAGCAACAGGCTACAACTGCTGACATCTTTAGTGTAAGGAAGTCAGAGAAGAGTAGGAGAGGGGACTCGTGAAGCCGACCCCCTGACTGGCTGAGGGTTGCAGAGAGACGAGGATGGTCTGACCTTGTGACTGCCTAAGGACAGGCTGGATGGGTGAGACTGCAGAAGTGACTGGCGCTGTCATCCACTCATCCAACTTTACCTATGTGCCTACTGGGTGCCTAGAGGAGGGGTTGTTGCTGTTCAGTCACTCAGTTGTGTCCTACTTTTTATGACCCCATGGACGCCAGGCGTCCCTGTCCTTCACTATCTCCCAGAGTTTGCTCGAACTCATGTCCATTGAGTCGGTGGTGCCATCCAGCCATCTTGTCCTCTGTTGTCCCCTTCTCCTCCTGCCTTCAATCTTTCCCAGCATCAACGTCTTTTCCAATGAGTCGGCTCTTCGCATCAGGTGGCCAGAATATTGGAGCTTCAGCTTCAGCATCAGTTCTTCCAGTGAATATTCAGGGCTGATTTCCTTTAGGATTGACTGGTTTGAGTCCAAGGGACTCTCAAGAGTCTTCTCCAACACCACAGTTCCAGAGCATCAATTCTTTGGAGCTCAGCCTTCTTTATGGTCCAACTTTCACATCCATACATGACTACTAGAAGAACCATGGCTTTGACTAGATGGACCTTTTAAATATGCTCTGTAGGTTTGTCATAGCTTTTCTTCCAAGGAGCAAGCGTCTTTTAATTTCATGGTCACAGTCACTATTCACAGTGATTTTGGAGCCCAAGAAAATAAAGTCTGTCAGTGTTTCCATTGTTTTCCCNCTGATTTCCTTTAGGATTGACTGGTTTGAGTCCAAGGGACTCTCAAGAGTCTTCTCCAACACCACAGTTCCAGAGCATCAATTCTTTGGAGCTCAGCCTTCTTTATGGTCCAACTTTCACATCCATACATGACTACTAGAAGAACCATGGCTTTGACTAGATGGACCTTTTAAATATGCTCTGTAGGTTTGTCATAGCTTTTCTTCCAAGGAGCAAGCGTCTTTTAATTTCATGGTCACAGTCACTATTCACAGTGATTTTGGAGCCCAAGAAAATAAAGTCTGTCAGTGTTTCCATTGTTTTCCCATCTATTTGCCATGAAGTGATGTGACCAGATACCATGATCTTAATTTTTTGAATGTTGAGTTTTAAACTTGCTTTTCACTCTCCTCGTTCACTTTCATCAAGGGGCTCTTTAGTTCCTCTTTGCTTCCTGCTGGAAGGGTGGTATCATTTGCATATCTGAGTTTACTGATATTTCTCCTGGCAATCTTGATTCTAGCTTGTGCTTTATCTGGCCCGGTGTTTTGAATGATGTATTCTGCATATAAGTTATGTAAGCAGGGTGACAATATATAGCCTGGATGTACTCCTTTCCTAATTTGGAATCAGTCCATTGTTCTATGTCCAGTTCTAACTGTTGCTTTTTGACCTGCATACAGGTTTCTCAGGAGGCAGGTCAGGTGGTCTGGTATTCCCATCTCTTGAAGAATTTTCCACAGTTTGTTATGGTCCACACAGTCAAAATCTTTAACGTAGTCAATGAAGCAGGTTGAATAGCAAATACACTCCTTTACACTGAATCCTGAGGTGNCAGGTTTCTCAGGAGGCAGGTCAGGTGGTCTGGTATTCCCATCTCTTGAAGAATTTTCCACAGTTTGTTATGGTCCACACAGTCAAAATCTTTAACGTAGTCAATGAAGCAGGTTGAATAGCAAATACACTCCTTTACACTGAATCCTGAGGTGTGGAGGCTGAGGGGATGTAGACAGTGCCTGGCCCCTCCATCTTCTGGAGGACTCAATCCTCTAGAGCAAGACTGCCTGTGACACTCCCTGTGGGGTTCAGGAAAGGCCAAGAAGTTGTCAGGGAGATGGAGAAATCATTTTTTCACCTTGCACAGGGGCTTCCCTGCCCACTGTTCAGAAATCCCATGAGGCAACAGCAGGGGCTGAGGCAAGTCCACCTCACTCCCTGGGAGGAGGGCAGGGATGGGGCGGGTCAGGAAGGCTCCTGGTTGAGCCATTGCATCGGGCCCAGGCTGAGCATAAAGGCAGATCCTGCAGTCTGGGAAGTGGCAAACTGGGGACCATGGAGACCCAGAGGGCCAGCCTCTCGCTGGGGCGCTGGCCACGGTGGCTCCTGCTGCTGGNAGTCCAAGGGACTCTCAAGAGTCTTCTCCAACACCACAGTTCAAAGGCATCAATTCTTCAGTGCTCAGCATTCTTCACAGTCCAACTCTCACATCCATACATGTGGTATATCCTAGAAAATGTTTCATCTGTACTGAAGAAGAATATATATTCTGCTATTGTTAGAGAGAATGCACTGTATGTGACTGTTAGGTACATTAGATCTAGAGCATTCCTCAAATCTGCTGTTTCATTATTGATTCTCTGAATAATCTATCCATTTGTTGAGTGGGATATTGAAGTCTCCAACTATTATTGTATTGTCATTTATTTCTCCTTTTAGTTCTGTTAGTATTTGCTTTGTATGTTTAGGTGCTTTTATGTTTGGTGCATAAATATTTATAATCATTATATCTTCTTGATGAGTTGACCCCTTTATCATTATGTACGGACTTTTTTTGGTCTCTTTTTAAAGTCTATTCTTTCTGATGTAAGTATAGCTACCTTCTACTCTCTCTCTTTTTTTTTTGGTTTTGTTACCATTTGCTTATAATATCTTTTTCCATCACTTCTTTCTCAGTCTACATGTGTCTTTATTGAAGCTAGTCTTTTATAGATAGCATATTGTTGGATCTTGTTTCCTCTCTCTCTTTTTAAATCTATTCAGCCATTCTATGTCTTTTCATTGGAGAATTTAATTTATTTACATTTAAAGTAATTATTGATAGGTTACTTAGGCCATTTTGTTAATTGTTTTCTAACTGTTTTATAGATCCACAGTTCCTTGTTTTTTATCCTACTACCTTCTTTTGTGATTTGATGTCTTGTGGTATCAGAATGCTCTGACTTCTCCCTTATGTTCTTTCGTGTAACCAGTGCATGTTTTTCCCCTGTGGTTACCATGTACATGCATCCTTAGTCGCTCACTCGTGTCCGACTCTGAGACCTCATGGACTATAGCCTGCCAGGCGCCTCTGCTGTGAAGTTTTCCAGACAAGAGTACTGGAGTGGGTTGCCATTTCCTACTGTGCTTTGGGAATCTTCCCAACCCAGAGATCAAACCCATGTTTCTTGCATCTCCTGCACTGGCAGGCAGATTCTTTACCACTGTGCCGCCTGGGAAACCCGTGGTTGCCATGAGGCTTACATGCATGTGTACATGCTCAGTTGCTCAGTCATGTCCAACTCTTTTACTGTAGCCCACCAGGCTCTTCTGTCCATGGAATTCTACAGACATGAATACTGGAGAGGAGCCATTTCCTTCTTCGGGGGATCTTCCTTACCCAGGCATTGAACCCAGGTGCCCTGCATTGCAGGCAGATTCTTTCCTGTCTGAGCCACCAGGGAACCCAATGCTTACATAAAATATCTTAAACTTTTAATATCCTGTTTTAAACTGATATCTTAACTTCAATAGCATTCCTAAACTTTGCACTTTTGTTTCTCTTCCTTGTCACATTTTATGTTATTGATGTTACAGTTTACAAAATTTTCTTATTTATTTTTTAATTGGAGGAAAATTGCTTTACAATGTTGTATTGGTTTCTGCCATACGACAAAGCATATCAGCCATAAGGATGCACATATCCTTTCCTTCTTGAGTCTCCCTCCCCCCACTTCCTCATTCCACTCCTCTAGGTCATCACAGAGCACCAGGCTTGGTCCCTGTGTTAACAAATTTTTTTTAATATTGTATATCCAGTAACAGATTATTGTAGTTAGTTATTTTTCAATATATTTACTTTAAAACTTTAAAACTAGAGTTGTATTAATAAGTAAATTACAGACCACCATTACCACAATAGAAAACTGACTTTGACTATGTATTTACCATTACCAGTGATTTTTACACTACTTTCATATATTTTTATGATGTTAATTAGTGTCCTTTTACTTCCATTCAAAGAACTTTCTTTACCATTTCTTGTAAAGCAGGTTTAGTGGTGATGAACACCCCCAGCTTTTATTTATTGGGGAACATCTTTATCTTGCCTTTATTTCTGAAGGACAGCTTTGCCAGGTATAGTATTTGTGGCTGACAGCTCTTTTCTTTCAATATTTTGAATATATCATCCCAGCTCTCCTGGCCTAAAAAGTTTCTGTTGAGAAATCTGCCAATTATCCTGTGGGAGATCCTTTGTATGTGACTTACTGTCTTTTTTTCTTGCTATCTTCAAAATTCTTTCTTTGTCTTTGACTTTTGACAATTTAATTATAACGTGTCTTAGTGTCACCCTACTTGGGTTCAGCTTATTGGGAGTTTTTTAGGCCTCATGGATCTGATATTTATTTCTCCCAGTTTGGGGAAGTTTTCTGCCATTATTGCTTTAAATATACTTTGTGCCTTTTTTCTTTCTCTTCTACTGGGATTCTCATAATGCAGATATTGTTTCAATAGTGTCCCCTAAGTCCTATAGGTTTTATTAATTCTTTTTCATTTTTTTCTCTTTTTGTTCCTCTGATTGGATAATTTCAAATGTCCTGCCTTCAAGGTCACTGATTCTTTCTTCCACATGGTTGAATCTGCTGTTGGGGTTCTCTATTGAATTATTCAGTTCAATCAGTTTAGTCATTTTGTTTGTCAACTCTAGGATTTCTGTTTTTTTCTTTTTGTGTGTGATGTTTTCTTCTTTGTGGAACTTTTCATTTTGTTCACATACTGTTTTGCTAATTTATTTAGTTGTCTATCTGTGTGTTCTTGTAGCTTCTGAACTTCTTTAAGAGGATTATTCTGAATTCTTTGTCTGACAGTTCACAGATCTCCATTTCCCTAGGGTCGGTTATTGGAGCTTTATTCGCTCCTGTGGTAGTATTATGTGTGCTTGATTTCCATGATCTTTGCTTCCTTACTTTGGTATTCACACATGTCAATAAGCAGTCTTCTTTTCCATGCTTTATAGGTTCACTGGACTTCTCAGGTAGGAGATCTAGATGTGTTAGCTGGTAACATCCTTGGACGGGTGAAGCTTACTATCTGTATCTACTTTGGGATGAGTCCACTGCCCAAGCTCTGGCACTGGGGAACTCCATTGTCTGAGGACAGTTAGGACTGCTGGCTTGGTTCCCTGCACATGCAAGGCTATAGGATGGGTTCTGTGGCTGTCTGGGTTCTCTGATCAGGCTTCCTGGATTGTTGGTGCTGGGTACCATACTCAGCAATGGATGGGGATATGAATTAACTTCCTTGCATTGGCAGGGCCTGCATGACTTGTTTGGGGACCCAAATCAGACAAGAAAGTGCACTGACTTTCCTGGAAGATGGGTGAACTGGTTTTGCTCGCAGACAGGAAAAGCTCTGGGATGTGCTCTCTGAATGCCCCTGGAAGGAGGGTCATAGGATGGCTACACAGCTTCCTGTTTGCTCTGGTTAGGTTCCCTAGCTGGACAGGCTGAAGACTATTCAGCAGTGGGTGGGGCTCTGAGTTAGATTCCCTGTTGGGGTAGGTCCTGCAAAGCTATTATTTAGGGATCAAACTTCCCTAGCCTAATGGGCCACCATCATAGTTCTGCAGATGGGTAGGGCTGCTGGCCAGGTTCTTCACTCAAGTGCTGCTCTAACCAAAGCTGCAAGACAGCTCTGATTTGGTTTCGTGTTCAGGCCAGCCCAGGGTCTGTGTTCAGCTTTGGGCAGTGGTATAAATTAGTTTCCCTGCCAGTCGGGGCTGCAAAATAGGCCCCAGGGCTGGCAAGTTTCTTGGGCGATCAAATCGGACAGACCCGCATGCTAAGCTCCCTGGACAGACATGGTCACCAAGCGGATTCAGAGCCACTGGCTGGGTTCTCCAATCAAGTGCCACTGTAATCAGCGCTGTGGGATGGGCTCCTGAGATCCCCAGGAGCTCCGTTTGGGTTTCCTGACTAGCACTATTTAGGGTTGCGAGTTGGCTTCCCTGTCTGGTGGAGGGCCAAACCAGGCTCTAGGACTGACAAGGCCTTTTGTTTGAGGTTCCAAACTGGGCAGGCTTGTACCCTGCCTTTTCCCTAATCAGACTGTACCAACATCTTTGCTCTACAGATGAGGAAATTTCCTAACTGAGGCTGCCACTTAAGTACAGGTAGTAGGAATCTGGCCTGCCAAAATCCAAGCTCTGGTTTCTATGAGCCCTCCTCTCTTCTCCATCCAGTCTGATTCCCAGTAGTCGAGCTCTGCAGATTCCCCTGTGATGCCTCTGAGGCAAGACCGGAGTAGAATTCCCAAGACACTGGGGGAGCTGGACGTCCACACTGGGCTCCCTTTTCCCTCTGGAGGTACCATCGGCTCATGGGCAACTGCTTGGTGTGGGGCTGTGCCAGTCTAGGGGAGCAGCAATGTGGTCAGCGTGTAGCTGTTCTTCATAACCCACTTATACGGTCTGCTGGGTCTCTGTGGTACAGGAGGTGTTTCAGCCTCACCTCCATGCTTTTGGATTTTTACAGCGATGTCTTGTCCATGAATAGTTGTTCATTGCTCTTGGAAAGTGGAGTGAAGTCAATGACCTATGTCGTCATTTTGGTGACATCGCTCCATCCTCTTCTCTGTATAATGCAAAGGTTAAAATATATTAAAATTATATTATTTTTATTAATTATAAATTTTATATTTTATATATTATAATTTATATAAAATAAAACAAAATAATTTTATATAATTTATATAATAATGTGATAAAATTATATTAATATTATTAAATTAAAATATATGGTTTTGATCATATTACAGATATAATTTTATATTTGGCTTTTTATTTCTTGTATCATGGGTATATATGATATATGTATGATATATTTGTATATGATTATGTCTATGTATATGATGCATATGTATATCATATGTGTTATGATATACATATTTTTCATATTAACATTTATTGAGCAGTTACAAAGTTTTGAGCATTGTGTTGATGTTTTTTCATTAATCATCTTGCTTAATCTCACAACAATACTATGAGGTAAAAACTATCAATGTCCTCACTTTATAGATAGGTAGTTGAGACTTAGGAAAGGAATTGGTGAAACTGGTATTTCCAACCCAGATCCATTTGAGGCCAGAATACAGATTTTCCAACCCAGATCCATTTGAGGCCAGAATACAGATTTCTACCATATCCCATAATACTTTTTAAAAAGTGTGATATAATTACATTCAGTAAAATCCACAGATCTTAAGTGTATAAACTTGTGAGTCTTGACAAATGTATATACATGTAATCACAATCTTTCAAAAAATTGTATTTATTTACTTGGCTGCGTCTTAGTTGCAGCATGTGGGATCTTAGATCTTTGTCTCAGCATGCAGGATCTTTTAGTCATGGCATGAGAATGCTTAGTTGTGACATGTGGGATCTAGTTCCCCAACCAGGAATCGAACCTGGGCCTCCTGCATTGGGAACTTGGAGTCTCAGCCACTGGACTACCAGGGAAGTTCCTACAATCATTTTTAATGACTTCATAACTCTTCTGAATCTAATTTGAATTTTTAGCTTGGTAAGTAAGAGGATAGCCAATGGTACCCTGCCCTGTCTTCCCTTCCAGGCTGCCCTGGATACCCCCTCCCCAGTCTTTGCACAGTCTGGCAACTAGAAGCCTGGCATACTAGGGGCCTTCAGGACCCTTATTTGTACTGGTTAAGGTCTTGGCTATTAATTCCTACCTAGCTAATTCCTCTCTTGTGTGACATTAGACTAAAAAATTTTCCTTAACACACTGCAGTGGACAAACTGTACACCTCACACTCTTTGTGTGACTGTATTATTATTTCCTTAGAATAGATTTCTGGAAGTGAAATTACTAGATTAAAGGGCATGGGCTTTTTTAAAAAAACATCTTTTGATACATCATTTTTGCGTGTAAAGGTTTTCTTATTTTAAAATCATTTCCTTAGAGGAAATGTCAAGAACTGGGATTATTAGGGCATAAATATACCAAAGGTCTTTGATGTGCACTCAGGCAAGAGTTTCGCACCCTGATCAGCTTTCACTCCCTAGCTCGCCTAGTGAATTTGAGTTTTGCTAAAGGTTAGCTTTCCTTGGGCCATGTCTTTTCCATGGCCAGCCCTGTGTGGGGATGAAGGGATCTTGGTGGGCCACTCCCCAGCCTCTGAATGCCTAGGAAAAGATGATGTGGGGAAGGGAAGGTACTCGTATTTCTGGGAAGCCACCTTGCCTCGCTGCTTTTTCTTCTGTCTCATAGTGAGCTGTTACCGGGCTCCTCCAGCAGCTGGAGGACATCTTGTAGAAAGGCAGCTCCCTGAGTTCATCTTCATGCATCCAAAGCTAGCACAGAGCCTGGTTCACACTGAAAATGAAAGTTGCTCAGTCATGTCCAACTCTTTGTGACCCCATGGACTGTACAGTCCATGGAGTTCTCCAGGCCAGAATACTGGAGTATCTCCCTGGAGAATGTATCCGCTCTCTTCTCCAGGGGATCTTTCCAACCCAGGGATCAAACCCAGGTCTCCCACTTTGCAGGCAGATTCTTTATCAGCTGAACCACCAGGGAAACCCACCCGGTTCAAACTGGTTTCTGATAAACAGTGGTTAAATAAACAAAGTTAGTCTCACTGTGAAGGAGGTTCTGCTCTGTTTGGTTCATTTACATACAATATCAAAATTTGCTTTATTTTTATTTATTTAAAAAATTTTTATTTTATTTATGTTCTTTTCTTCTAAAAGCTTATTTTTAATTGGAGAATGATTTCTTTACAATGTTGTATTGGTTTCTGCCATATAACAACGTGAATCAACCATAAGTATACATAT